>PVJN01006481.1:0-75184 GCA_004026805.1 Lasiurus borealis
CTCCGCGCCTCCTCCTGATTGGCCGGCTCCAGAGAACGGCCCCGCCCCGGAGCACCGAGCCTCCTCCTGATTGGCCGGCTCCGCGGAGGAAGGCCCCGCCCCGGAGCACCGCGCCTCCTGATTGGCCGGCTCCAGAGGACGGCCCCGCCCCGGCGCCGGGACCCGGGCGCCCCCGCCTCCCGCCTCCTCCCGCGTCTGCGCCGCCCCCGCTGGCCGGGGACCCCGCGCCCGCCGCGAGCTCGGCCCGGTCCGCCGGGGGGTCAGAGCGAGAGGGGCGTCTCGCGGGGGTGACTGCCTGGGGCGCTTTCCCCCCAAATACGCGCCGGGGAGACGGCGCTCCCACCCCGCCTCCCGGAGACGCAGCGGGGCGTGCGGGGCCCCTGTGCGGCCCGATCCGGGGCGCCCCCCCTCCGGAAGGAGGGCCTTGCGGGGTCCCCCTGCCGCCGCTGCGGGCCCCTCCGGGCGGCGGGAAGCCCCTCTTTCCCGCCCCCCGCCCCCCGCCCCCGTCCTCATCCTCCAGGAGCGCAGGCGCCGCCGCTGCCCCGGGCTGTCACCTGCCGGGCGGCCCCTCCTTCCCGGCGCAGCGTCTCCGCCGGGAACCGAGGTGCCCCTGCCCCCCACCCCCACCCCCAGGCCGTGGTGTGGCAGCCAGCACGCGGGCTTTGTAAGGAAAGGCTGGAGATAAAGCTAAACGCGGAACAGGAGCATCTTAGGAGCTGACGGGTGACCCTGTTTTAAACCGGAAGTCTGGGGGGGGGGGGTGCCTGGGCCCCAGACGCAGAGGCCGCCGGGTCTGGGCCGGGCAGCGGGCATCTCCTCCCTCTGTGGCCGGGGGACCCCCGAACGTTACTTCCGCTCCCCCTGCTCCCCCTCCTCCTCCTCCTCGTCAGTGACAGGAGGGCAGAGTGGTACCCAGCAGGGCTGTGATGGGGGATGGTTTAAAGGAGTCAGTGCCTCAATGGAGCTTAGCAAGGCCTGGTGCCCGGTAAACCTGGAGGTCCTTTTTAAATATATTTTATTGATTTTTTAAAAATATATTTTATTGATATTTTGCAGAGAGGAAGGGAGAGGGTTAGAGAGTCGATCAGCCGCCTCCTGCATGACCCCCCCACCCCCGACTAGAGATGTGCCCGCAACCAGGATACATGCCCTTGACCAGACTCGAACCCGGGACCTTTCAGTCCGCAGGCCGACGCTCTATCCACTGAGCCAAACCGGTTTGGGCTTGTTCACTGTTTTTTGTTTTTTTTTAATATTTTTAAAATATATTTCATTGATTTTTTAATAGATTTTATTGATTTTTTACAGAGAGGAAGGGAGAGGGATAGAGAGTTAGAAACATCGATGAGAGAGAGACATCGATCAGCCGCCTCCTGCACGCCCCCCACTGGGGATGTGCCCGCAACCAAGGTACATGCCCTTGACCGGAATCGAACCTGGGACCCTTCAGTCTGCAGGCCAACGCTCTGTCTACTGAGCCACACCGGTTTTGGCTTCTTCGCTGTTTTGGTTTTTTTTTTAATTTGGCAATATTGGGGGGCCAGGCAGTTGTTCGCTGTTTTAATCTCTTCTCTAGATCCCTCTCTGCCAACAGTAGCCAGGGGTGCCGGTCTCTTCCTGTTTAAAACCCCATGTTTCTACTGCCCCACCCGGGACGCCTCCGTCTCCCGCCGTCTGAGGGATGCTTGGGGTCTCGCTCAACTGTAAACAAAGGGGGTGAAGTCTCCGAGCCCAAGAAAGGCCACCAACCCCTTTCAAGGGTGTCATTGGCCCTTTCTCCGGAGCCAGGAAGGCACCCACCGTGCCCTCGCAGAAATCGGCTGAGTGGCATTGTATGACATCGAAATACCTACGGCCTGCAAACAACAGGAACCGCTTTAAACTTCAGAATTCAAAAAAAAAAAAAAAAAGACCTTACGCTTAGACGAGTCAGACAATTTTTCTTACTTAACAGTATTACGTGCTGAAAACAGTTTGCTTCAGTGGATAGAGCATCGGCCTGCGAACTGAAGGGTCCCAGGTTCGATTCCAGTCAGGGGCACCTTCCTTGTGGGCACATCCCCAGTGGGGGCGTGCAGGAGGCGGCTGATCGATGTCTCTCTCTCTCTCATCGATGTTTCTGACTTTCTCTCTCCCTTCTTCTCTGTAAAAAATCAATAAAAATATATTTTTAAAAAGAAAAGACCCTACACTTAGACTAGTCAGACAATTTTTCTTACTTAATAGTATTACGTGCTGAAACCAGTTTGCTTCAGTGGATAGAGCATCGGCCTGCGAACTGAAGGGTCCCAGGTTCCATTCCGATTAAGGGCATGTACCTTGGTTGCGGGCACATCCCCAGTAGGAGGTGTGCAAGAGGCGGCTGATCAATCTCTCTCTCTCATCGATGTTTCTAGCTCTCTATCCCTCTCCCTTCCTCTCTGTAAAAAAAAATCAATAAAATATATTTTTAAAAATAAATAATAGTATTACGTACCTAATAGTAAGTCACAAGCAAATTCCACTTAACTGCTTTGTTCTACATTTATGACCACCAAGTATTCCTTGTATTATGTCTTGCTCACTGGAGACCCCATGCTCTTAAATATTTGGGTATTAAACTGAATGAGTTAAGTGACAACTAATGGTCTCCTAGTTGTAATAATCAGAAATATATTACTGAGATTTCAATTTCAACCAAAAAAAGTACTTTTTTTTTTTAATGTTCAATGAGATGGGTGACATTTTACTTGGTCCATGCTCACTGAATGAGGATAAACCATATCCTTTAGGTGGTTTAGATTTGCACCCAACCTTGTTAAAATTAAAAATCCATACTTCTTTTATTTTTCTCCAGTGAATTTGTAAAGAAAATAGCACCTGGGATCTCACCTTGACGGTAGCTGTGGGTTCAGACCTCCATAGTACAATCGCTGATTAAATATAGTAATCTCTATATTTAAACACATGTCTCAGCATCTGAGAGTCAATTAAAGAAAATGGTTGGGTTGAGGGGCTGTGCGTGGACAGTTACAGAACTGGGGGAATGCAGTGTGTACAAAAGTCAGGCCTTGGTCTGATTCAGTGCTGTGGCACAGAAACATCTCCTGCTAAAGCCCAGCGTGAGAAGAGTGACCGAGTGTGTGTACTTCACCCCTCCTTTCCCCACCCCCGGAGGCGGGGTCCCCTCGCAGACTGCCAGTTCGGGTTCATGGAATCCAGCTGCCAGTGTGGGCCCCTGCCCGCCCTTCAGTTCCCTGCACCGGGAGACCTGCCGGGGCAGATGGACTGGAATCTGTCCAGAAAACGGTGAGGCAGGCCCTCACCGGTGTGGTTCAGTGGATAGAGCATCGGCCTGCGGACTGAAAGGTCCCAGGTTCAATTCCGGGCAAGGGTATGAACCTTGGTGGCAGGCACATCCCCAGCGGGGGGCGTGCGGGAAGTGGCTGATGGATGTCTCTCTCTCATCGATGTTTCTAACTCTCTATCCCTCTCTTCCTTTCTGTGAAAAATCAATAAAATATATTTAGAAAAGAAGAAAAAAAAAGATGACTCCACTACTGACGGAAGCTATCCCACAGGCCCTGCCTGGGTACCATGTTCCGGAGAGTAAAGTTTCTCCATCTTTCTTCCCTCTTTCCGGTCTCGGAGCCTCTAAGCGTGTTGGCCCCCGTGAGTGGCTCCCTCTCTACCCTTGCCCACCTGGTGCACTGTTACTCCTCCTGTTATTCCAACATGGAAGCAGTAGGATTGACAGAGGTCAGAGACACTTCTGAGTGTTTTCCCATCCATAGTCTGCTGGCTCCCAGCTCCCTGAACCAGCAGCCAGCTGGTCAACCAGGAAGCCGGAGGGCAGCTGTGGACCTGGCCCCAGAGCTGAGGGAAACCAACAGAAGAGTCTAGAACAGCCGTTCTCAACCTGTGGGTCGCGACCCCTTTGGGGATTGAACGACCCTTTCACAGGGGTCGCCTAAGACCATCGGAAAATGCAGATATTTACATCGCGATGCATCACAGCAGCAACATTTCATGGCTGGGGGTCCCCACCACATGAGGAACTGCATGCAAGGGTCGCGGCCTGAGGAAGGTGGAGAACCGCTGGGCTAGAAGGCGGCCCTGGGACCGGCCGGCAGTGAGAGTGATGACAGAGAGCGCCTGAGAGAGAGTTTTATGCTCGAAACTGTTGTTAAACTGAGTCATGGGCGCCATGCCTGTAATTACTCCACGCCCGGCTGCCGGCCTGCAGTTCCCGCAGTGACTTAACGAGCGGCTCTGTCCTGATATGACCCGCGGGCGCCCCGGCCGGGAGCGGGGGCCGAGGAGCGTTCCCCGGGGGGAGGAGAGGGACAAGGGGGAACCCAGAAACCGAGGCCCCGAGGCTCCCGCACAGAGATGCCCACCGGCCCCTGCTCCCTGCCAGGTGGGGACGCAGAAGCTTCCGGAAGGCGCCTCTTTGGGTTCGTGGCTGCTGGGAGTGATTTCCTCCCGGTGCCCCAGGTCCTCCCGCGTCCACAGGTTCCTAGAACAGTCGTGTGCTGCCGGAAGGACCCCTCCAGTCCTCAGACAGACAGACAGCTGCACCTGTTTCCAGAACAACTAGAGAAGCCATAGCACGTCTATATATATATATATATATATATATATATATATATATACACACACACATACATATATACACACACATTTTATTGATTTTTTACAGAGAGGAAGGGAGAGGGATAGAAAGTCAGAAACATCGATGAGAGAGAGACATCGATCAGCTGCCTCCTGCATGCCCCCCACTGGGGATGTGCCCACAGGCTGATGCTCTATCCACTGAGCAAAACTGGCCAGGGCACCATAGCACTTCTTCTTCTTCTTCTTCTTCTTCTCCTTCTTCTTCTTCTTCTTTTTTTTTTTAATATATTTTATTGATTTTTTACAGAGAGGAAGGGAGAGGGATAGAGAGTTAGAAACATCAATGAGAGAGAGACAACGATCAGCCGCCTCCTGCACGCCCCCTACTGGGATGTGCCCACAAACAAGGTACATGCCCTTGACCGGAATGGAACCTGGGATCTTTCAGTCCTCAGGCTGATGCTCTATCCACTGAGCCAAACCGGTTTCTGCTAAATACTGACTCTTATAGCCCTGAATACTGACACCTGCCGGAAAGGTACCCACTGCACACACGGTAAGCCTTGCTATCACTCCCCATCAACCTTTGGCGCATGGGCAAGAGTGTATGTTCAGCCCTAGGTCGTACCTCCATACCGTTCTCAGCAATTAACCCACCCGTTCCTTCTAGACTGCATGAGGGTCAATGACTTATTCCCACAGACACTTGACCCTCATTAGAAGATTGTTCTTCTTTTTTTAATGTATTTTACTGAGTTTTTACAGAGAGGAAGGGAGAGGGATAGAAAGTCAGAAACATCAATGAGAGAGAAACATCGATCAGCTGCCTCCTGCATGCCCCCCACTGGGGATGTGCCCACAACCAGGGTACCTGCCCTTGACCGGAATTGAACCTGGGACCTTTCAGTCCGCAGGCTCTCCCTCCATCCACTGAGCCACACCGGTTTCAGCAAAAACCATATTTTTAAGAAAATAAATAGGAAGTGAACTTGCAGCTTGTGTTTACCCATCAACGCGGCACTGGCTGACAGACTCACCGCCACATTGTACTCAGGTTGCTTCCTCCACCCAATGTTGAGAGCTGCCAGGTGATCCAGGAAAAGCTCATTATCCGGTGGAATGTATTAATGGAGCTCCAGGCCCCGAAGTGAGACCTCCGAGGCACCCGGCCGCCTAATAATCCCGCCTCTTCGCCACAAGCCCACCTAATCCGGGTTTTTTTTTTTCCAATCCACTTACTTAGGAAGTCAGCGCGTTCATTACCGTCACTCTGGTGGGCAAAGCCAGCAGCTGCTCGCGCGCGAGCCCCAATTTTCCAACAAATTGAATGAGCGCTCGCTGGCTTGTTGCTGTGATTATAGAATCGGCGAAACTGCCTGTTCCTCAGCAGGAAAAATTCAGATCCTAATTGTTTCATTACGGCTTTTCTCCGTTGCGAGTTCGATGAAAGGGAGAGTCTCTGAATCACAAGCGAAGCAAAGTCACGGGTAAGAACAGGAACCGCGGGAGCAGAGTCTGAAGCCTCTCTCGGCGGGTGCAGTCTGCAGCGGCCCGTCCTCTAACGCGGGGCCCGCATCCTCCCGAGCTGCTGCTGAAACCCCACAGACGTGTCTTTTCTTTTTTATTTTTTTTTAATGTATTTTATTGATTTTTCACAGAGAGGAAAGGAGAGGGATAGAGAGCTAGAAACATCGATGAGAGGGAGACATCGATCAGCCGCCTTCTGCACGCCCCCCTACTGGGGATGTGCCCGCAACCAAGGTACATGCCCTTGACCGGAATCGAACCTGGGACCTTTCAGTCCGCAGGCCGACGCTCTGCCCACTGAGCCAAACCGGTGTCAGCGGTAACAATGCAAGAAACTAAGAAATAAGGAAGCAGCACCAAACTGAGTCTGTTAGTGAAGGCAGGAAGAGAAAACGAGCTCACACCCTCCTTATAACAAGGCTTTCCACCTCGAATGAAAGCAGGGATTTCCCTCCTGAGAATAACCTATGATGAGTGCCTTCCAATACCAACAGAAGGCTGGGTGTGCACAGCACCAGCCCAGTGTGACGGTGGTACCATCACATCAACAAGCAGTTCGCAATGCGACAACCGTTACAAATGAATTTCTAGGCATGAAGTGAGTGAGTTCAGTTTTAAAAGCTCCTTTTTTTATTAAGCTGAATGCCAGGATGAGGAAGACTTGCCATTTACAAAGCATTCCATATGTTATATTAAAGCCGCCGGAAGAGCTGTTGTGTTAATCACAAAATCCACTCAGCTTGAATGCACCAGGGTAATTTAACCAATTCAATGCTTCAGCTCAGCCGGAATTGCCAGTGTGTATCCCGCACGACTCTAAGTATTAGGAGATGATAGGAAGGAAGCAAATCTCATGGTGGAGGTACACGCGGCCCCAGCCTGCACTCCAAATAAAGCCGGTAATCCTGAACAAAACTGGAAACTTAAAATAGCACAATGGTTGCTACCCACGGAATTGATGATGGGTGTATGGCTCCTAGAGCCGTTAGAAATGCATCTAATAGAGGGCTCATGAAGAGCGTTCTCAAATGGCATTGAAGTACAGTGGTACCTCAAGATACGAGTTTAATTCGTTCTGTAACCTTGAGGCGGTAAACTGGTGGGTCGTGTACAGCCGGCCGATCCGCGCGATGACTCCTATCTCAACTGTTGCTCGTATTTCAAAGCAAAAATCGCTCGCTCGATGGCTCGTATCTCAAAAATCTCATGTTAGGGCACTCGTATCTAGAGGTACCACTGTAAAGCATGTTTAAAAATAATCAATATTGCCTACCTACCACCTGCCAGTCACGGAACTAAGACATTAATGGGATTAAGTCAACTCACCAGAGGGAGCCACTGCAGGCACACCGGAAGGAGGGGGACATGAAGGAGATGGGATTCTTTCTCCAGGTCTCGTAGGGTCAGGAGGAAAGCCGGGTGGGAGCTGCTCACACGAGATCTCCCCGCGCAGCCTTGCTGGCAGATGGTGGGCCGCATCCACAGTAAACTCGCCCGCTCCAAGCGCACACCCTCAGTTACTGCTGAGAAAGCAGGACAACCTGCCTCTCAGCGCCTCCGGTGTTTCAGGGTGCCATCCTCAATGCTGGTGTTGACTTTGAAACCAACGTTTTGGTTTAGAGCTGTAACTTCTGAAAGATGATGATGCCAACTCCTAACCAGCGCCAGGTTTTGACTTCCGGCGTAACGGGGACACGCTTCAGGGCTACCCCAGTGACTGACTCAAACCGGGACATTGTCTGTTCTCACCGTCGGGCCTTCTGGTCGCATCCTCTCGCTCAGCGGCATCATCTGCCACAGGCAGGAGTCCTCCAGGCGCCTGGCACTTAGCCAGGTAGCCATGATTCACTGTGCATTCAAGCCCACGTTCCGAGCACTTTAAAGCACATAAACTCATTTAAATACAGTGGCACCTCGAGATACGAGTTTAATTCGTTCCGTAACCTTGAGGCGTGGGAAACTATGAGACGCTCGAGTCGCGGTAAACTGGTGGGTCGTGTGCAGCCGGCCGATCCGAGAGATGACTCCTATCTCAAATGTTGCTCGTATTTCAAAGCAAAAATCACTCGCTCGACGGCTCGTATCTCAAAAATCTTGTATGTTAGGGCACTCGTATCTCAAGGTACCACTGTACCATTACAAGTCCCTGTATTATAAGGAAACACAGAGATTTGTCCACAGCTGACCATGGGACAGAGGAATTCTGACCCACATTTTATCAGGGGTTTTATGAACCATTTTCTATTTGGGCCTCCATTTTTGACTGCTTTGTGACAAATGATTTTGTGAACGATGAAAATTTGTCATAAAAATTTCAAGGAAAGCCATCTGCCTTGATTTTCTGCATGGATGAGATAGAAACTACTAAAACGTCAGCAACTGTTGTAATGAAGAAGTATTTCCTAGGTCATTCACTCTCTTTGGTGTCTTAGGCGGGTAAACTATCAACATATAACTTGCCTGGTTCTGATTCTCTGCAGCCACAAAAATGTCTAATCCTAACTCCACCTCCACTAAGTACCACCTCGTGATAAAATGCTAATTTCAACACTTTAGAGGCACATTGTAAAGACAGCATGGATGCAATATTGTACTCCAGGCGCCCTCTAGTGGACAGAGGTGGTTTCAGAAGTCACTTGCTAGGTGTTACTAGGTGTACCAGTGAATAATGGATTTTTTCCAATGGATGGAGTTACGTGTACGTTGGTATATATGCGATTTGATGCGGTTAGCAAAAATCTGTCCAGTTACGCTAAAAGCACGAGTTGAGTGTGGCTTCACCTCCTCTTCTGGTCGATTTGCACTTATTTGGAGAATGAATGGGAACGCTTTGATTTGGGCCATCTGAAGTAAATTGTGGGTTTGTCTGTCTGAACGTATCTTCGTTTCACTTCCATGTTGAAAGGAACCCTTGCTGAGCGGGGAATTCTGGCTTAGCAGCTGGTTTCAATCCTCTGGGACATCCCGCTATCTTCTGGCTTCCGTTATTTTTGGAGAAGTCGGTGTTTGTTGAATGACTACCAAACAGTTGTATTGAAGATTGTTTCCTCCTTTAATTTCCACCATATCACCATGATGCAGCTGGATACATACGTTTCTTCTTATTCGTATTTTTTGGAACTTACTGAACTACTTGAATCTCTAATGTGATGTGCATCTTGAAAAATTCTCATAATCTCTGCAAATACTGCTTTTGCCCTCTCCTCCCCTTTCTCCAAACAGATAGGATCTCTCCCTGCACTCATTTTTCCACCCATTTCCCACCCCTTTCCTCTCCTTGCTTCGGTGTGGAAGATTTCTCCGGACCTGTACTTCTCACGCATGCCCAGTGCAAGGCTCTGCCTCAGCTGCCGCTTCCTAAGCGGTCCAGCCCGCCACGAAAGCAGTCCCAGAGGCCGGGCTCCTCTCTCTGGACTTCCCTCTGGATTTGGTTCTCCTGTAACTGGCCATCTTGGTCACTCTTTGTTTTTGTCAAGATGTTTTCTTCTCTACTTTGTTCAGACTTTTACTTAGCTCCAGCAGGCAGGCTAAGTGACCTGTCTGCCATAACCAGCACCGGTCTTCCAGGTGGTCATTCCTAACAGGCTCATAAGCACGCATCTTCCTTTCTCCCAGACAGAAGAGGACTGCACATCTGTAACTGGGCATCAGACACAATGCGCTGGTGGAGGAGATTCATGTGCCTCGTGTACCAAGGTCACGAGGACGCAGGAACAAAGACTGTGCTTCACGATGGAAACAAAGATGAGAAAACGCTCTCAGGAAATTGGTCTGGTAGCTGCCATCATAATCCAGTTGGTATTCATTTTAAATGAAGAAAATATTAGGTCCTCAGAATAGGAAAAAAAAGACCATCTAATAAATATATACAGTGAATAGTGTGTCTTTATTCTATTTACAGTACATTTGTTATAAATATAATACATTTTTGAAAAGCTTATTTTTATTAACTGAAATTTATAGTTTAAACAGATCAACTCAAATGTTAAAGTTACATAATAAAGAATATGATAATTTAAATGACAAGTATCTCATATTGTGAAATAGTGCACACTAGGATGAGATGAATGAGGAAAAAAAGGTCAAACTCCCTTCAAAACTATATTCAAAGCATCAGAAAAAAATTTCTTTTTACAAAGTTATGTATAAGCCAGAGGGAACCACCGGGTACTGAACTGTGACTTTATAACCAGAGTTCAGAACTGATTTTAGAGAACCGTGTGAAGCAAGACAGGGAAGTTTGTATTTCACTCTATGGAACGTCACGGGAAAGCTGGAATCTGACTAAAGGCTTAAAGGAGTATTGCCAACGAGGCCTTCTTCCTCAAAGTCGCCTGACGTTCGCACACCATCGTAAGTTGTAACAGCAGATTGAGACACTGGATTTTAAGATGGCGCTTAATAAGGTGCGTGGATATGTTGAAACTCTGCAATATGAGTGTGTAAATTATGACCAGGTTTAAAGAAATACAAAAGAAGAACATCGATTTCTCAGTCCAACGTGCTTTACATCATCGGCAAATTGACAAGTATTTTGCAGGGATCCGACACCAACCCGGAGGACAAGTCAGGTATTTCAAATACTGCTGTGAGTCAGTCAGTACAATAAACTGATTCTTGTGGGTTTCGGTACAACTTCACGAGCTGTCACGCATTATTGATGATGATCAGGGCAGGCATGGAGTTCTGCTGACTCGTCTCAAACACTGTTACTTGGTCCGATAACTTGGCAAATACCCTAGGAGTCCCAAGGTTATAGACACCCGTGTGGACAAAGCATGCCTTCAGCTGCAAACTGTGGATCTCCTCGCTTTTGAGCTGCAGTTTATACTGGGTCTGTCCAAGCCACGTAAATGACCCGTGGGTTTCCAATGACTCCGGACTAAGGAAGGAGGGAGAGGGTAAGTTGAAGGTTTTTTTCTTTAAATTTATCCCCGAAGTCCCAATTAACAACAGCCCTTCTATCTAGCAATTCTATTTCTAGAAATAACTATGAAGCCAACTATTTATTAATGATAAGAATAATAGCAATGCTGTTATTACTATTGCTGTCATAGTTAACATTTATGAACAGTTGCTATGTTCTAGGTACAAGGCTAAGAGTGAAATTATCTTATTTAACACTCAAAACAGCAGCTAGAAAATTATGAGACCTGTTTTCGAACCCGAGCTTTTAACCACCACCTGGCTATCCATACATAAAAACCCATGTGTATGGAAGAATGCTTATAACATTGAAACTGTTTATAATATTGAAAAAAATGGAAAGCAACTCAGAAATACCAATAAGTCATTTAGTCCCTTAATTATAATACAAATATCATACAGAGAATATGTTTGGATTTCAGAGAGCTACTTCTGATCCTGGGATGTTAATTAACAATAATGAGTGTATGTTTCACATCACTAACAATCCACTGATTTCTGAATTCCAAAGAGCACCAGCTGTTGGAATATCAGATGCAGGAGTATGATCCAGCATTTTTTTATAAAGAATTATTTATAATCAGGAAAATAAAACTTAAAAACAAACACACACACACACATTTTATCACAATCTTCCTGGTTTTCACCAACTAATTTCTACAAAAACTTTTAGCTCTGGTAAATTAATTTTCTGCTTGGGGGATGCTTTCCATGTTGCCCCTGTCCTATGCTAACACTTCCACAACGTCAAACGGAAGAAATCAGGACATGCCTGAGTCGACGGTATCCCTGTTTAGTAACTATTTATATAGAATTTCAAACTGTTAAATGGCTCTCAAATCAACCTGAAACTATAAAATAACCTTACACCACACAAGCCTTTACCTTGTTGTTTTATGCCGAAGATCAACTATGACATCAACATCAGCCTTGGAGCAATTGGAAAGTAAAAGGGTGACTGGTACTAAACAAAGGCTATGGAAGAAAAAGAAACACAAGAATTAGCTGTGTTTTTAAAAACCAACTTTCAAGCAAATAACATTTAAAGGTACCTAATAGAGAAGAAGCTCCTTAAAAACAACTGGATTCAAGAAGAGAAAAACTAAGACCCAATAAGACAAATTGTATATATAAAGTAAAACAGTAATATAATGACTGAATATCAGAATATACACACCCACAAAACCATTTTTGTTCAATGTATTATAGTTAATCTTAAAAAACAAAACAAAAAAAACCCTAAAGTATTTCTAGGTGGTTATTTCTCAAAATGGAAAAGAAAGGAAATAATCTCAACTACAGAAGATCAATGGAAAAATAAATCACGGAAATGCCCACACCACCCCGTTCTCTCCCTCCACTCAGTCTCTTGGGAAACAGTTCGCCGGCCCAGCCCATTCCTGGTTCTCGATTACTCTTCATTCATTCCTGTCAATTCCCTCCCCCACACATCTCAGGGACCTGGACTTCATTTCCTCTGAAGTTTACCACGTGGTAAATCTTAAGTAATTAATACTGTCGAAATTGGAACTATTTGATGTGTCTATATTGCATTCATGTCTTGGGTTTAATTTCTGTCTTCAAAACAAACATAAAATGTTATGTTTTTTCCTTGTTCCTGACTTAATGATAAATCTGCGCATTAACAGGAAACTTTGGCAACTGAGGTGCTGAGGCACTATCCATCTTTAACCATAGCAGCAACGCAGAGAACTGTAGTAAAGGGTAAATTACTAATACCAATAGTTACAGATTGGCTATTATTCTAAATCTCTTTCAGCATTTGGGTTAAGGCCATTGTCAATTAAGTAAGTGTGTATTTGTATAAAAATTTTAACAAAAACCCCTCAAACCTTTTTTGATGGAATGGGTGGTTAAGTGACTCTGGGTAGTGAAGACTCGTTTTAATGAGACTAGAAAGCTGCTCGACGGATGGTCTTGAAGAAACTGCAGTGTTTTCTGGCCTGAAAAATTTCAATGGCTCCATTTCTGGTGGCTCCTGAAAAAAGAAAAAATACATGACAATAAAGCACTGCCTTATTATAATGTACAATGAATACAAAGTCAAAACCAATAAAGTAAAGCAGACACTATTTCTGCTGTTATTTAAACAAACAGTTGGAATCATTTGCCATATAATTAGGATAAAGAAACTAGGATATGGAATCATTTATTCACTTCCCATTTATTATATGCTGGACTTAAATGTTGTTGTTTTTTAATATATTTTTATTGGTTTCAGAGTGGGATGGGAAAGGGAGGAAGAGATAGAAACATCAAGGAGAGAGAATCATTGACTGTCTCCATGAATTCCAACAACTTCATATATTAGCTCTAGAATCTTAGATAAGCTTTTTAATATGTTAAGACTTAATTTCCTCATGTATAAAAAAGGGGTTCATATAATAATTTCAAAAGTTGTGGTTCTTATCTGGTGAAAGTGCTTAGTAGTAAGGCTTAGTATAGCATCTGTTTAACTTTTTAATGTAAAGTTTGAAAACTAAGATCTAGCATTTAGAAAAACAACGTGAGGTAACTTTGAATTATTGAACTAAATGTGCTTAAATTTTGTTCACAGATACTACGAGAACTTTTTGGGAAGATCAAACAGTATTTCAGGAGAAATAAGAAAACACATTAAACACTATTACCCGCTGCTACCCAACTGCAGAGGCGCCGGTACATTTTAAGAGCTGCCCCTGGAATTCCATAACAGGGTGGGCTTGTTACACCAAGTGAGGAAATAGAACACTGTTCTCTCAAGCAAAGCAATTCTTTCTATAATATGCATTCTAGACTCAATATGGAGTTTACCTTAGGAACCAAAAATGCATCTTAATACCCTCAGAACGGGTTAATGAAGTGTATAAGAAATTTCCGTTCATTTCCAATTTTAATCAGTCTTCTCAGCCGACACCAACTCAAACCTCAACATAGAGGCCCCTCAAAAACACAACTCCCCGCACCCCTGACCCAGGGTACAGGAAGCCCCAAAGCAACGGCCAGTACCTGCTTCTGAGGAGACGAATAGGCTTCTTTTCCCACAGTGTGAACGGAGACGTGATGCTGACCTTCCAAGATGAGCTGCTTACTGTCTTCCACCACGTAAGCCTGAGGCGCAAAGCATGAGATGTCACCCCGCTGAGAAGCACTCGGGGACCCTCTTTCCCTGCTGCTGGGAGCTAGGCTGAGGCGGGGGTTGGGTGCGTGTAAAGCGTGGCTCCATCCCTAGCCGCCTCCACGCTGAGGGCGCACTGCCGCTGGAGGGGTAGCAGGTTAATGCCACCCTGTGCTGAGGACCGCCCTCAGCCGCCACGGCCAGGCTCAGCCGAGAGCCACGCCGCCTCTGTGTGCTCGTCCCCGCTCCGAGGAGCCTCTGCGTGTGCAGCTGGCAGGCCTTGTGCCCAGCACCGAATCACCCTGATGACCTGGACCACAAGAAACTAGGGGAGCGCATCAGCCACGTGACACCCACAGAGAGGAGGGCCCCGGAGGAGGAGCGGCTGGCTGCAGCTGTGCGGGGTTAGGACGATGGCAGAGTCGCAGGCCAAGGATGTCACCGAGGAGTTTTCAAAGGCAAGAAGTGAACAAATACACTCGGCTTTGTTTCTCAAAAAAAAAAAAAGTAACCAACGCGGTGTTTAATGGAAGGAAGAAATATTATGGCTGCTCCCTGTCAATTACTAGCACGCCCGGCTGTGTCAGCATTCCTGCTTTTACCGATTCACTGACTCCATGAAGGATTTGCCAGATCTGGCCGCCTCAATGTAACACGCCGGCGTGGGTATTTCAGGGAACATCTGGAAATCTTTCAAGCTGCTCTCCGGCTCCCAGGGCACCAGTACAGGAGAACAGTGTCCTGAGACAAAGTCCCTTTCTTTACCGGATACCAACCTAGAGGTCTGCAAAGGCTTCGTGTATTCCTCTCTCTCTGCTGGAAGTACACGCAGCAGCATTTTCAGGTAAAATATTCTGTTATTATATATATATATTAAATAAAAAAAAAGTGCTACAGGCCCTGGCCAGCTGGGTAGCTCAGTTGTTAGAGCGTCATCCCCATATGCCAAAGCTGCGGGTTCAATCCCGGTCAGAGCACATACAAGAATCTACCAATGAATGAATGCATTGGTAAGCAGGACAACACACTGATGTTTCTCTCTCTTTCCAAAATAAACAAATAAAAGTGAGTTTTAAAATATGCTAAGCAAAAATAAAACATAGGAGAGGGGCAAATGGAATATTGGACAGGTGAATAGCAACAAATGAGTAACGGGTGCCCAGAGGGTCATGCTGCTACTCCTCCTTTCAGTGTTTGGAAAGAGCTGACTAATTAGTAAAGCGTTTAATACCTGCCGCCTGGAAGCTCATCCTGTGTACAGTATTCTCAGCGTCACTCAGAAATAGCAATAATACAGAGAAAAGTGACTGAATTTGAATGAATTCTTCCTTTTGGCAAAAAAAGTCATTATGGAACTACTAAAAAAGTTATAAAACAGCCAAAACCGGTGTGGCTCGGTGGACCGAGTGTGGGCCTGCGGACTGAAAGGTCCCAGGTTTGATTCCAGTCAAGGGCATGTACCTTGGTTGCAGGCACATCCCCAGGAGGGGGCGTGCAAGAGGCAGCTGATCGATGTTTCTCTCTCATCGATGTTTCTAACTCTCTCTATCCCTCTCCCTTCCTCTCTGCAAAAAATCAATAATATATATATATATTTTTTAAAAGTTATAAAACAACCTTAATACTGAAGCAGGAAAAACATAAATAGCAGTTTACATTTGTTCTTCAGCTTGAGAGTCAAATATGTACAAGCAAGCTTGCTGAAATAATGTAACATCACATACCTTCCACAGTATGACAACATTCAAATCCACCTCACTGCACTTCTGAATTAATCTCACAGCGTCCTCTAGTGACTGCTTTTCCGTATGCGCTGGCGGCTGGCCCTTCTTTAATTCAGAGGATAAACTTCGGTAAAAGAAATCTGCACACGGGCTGGCAGAACTTATGATCTGTTAAAAGAGTATCACTTGTCTAAGAAATGTTTTCTCCTGAATATACCCTGCCAAATTTCTATTTCTATAACTTGTACACACCCAAAAGCTCATTCAATAATTTCATGACCATGTGTTGACTATAGAGCGGCCACGCTAATACTTAAACACCTAAAATATCTGGTACAAATTACCCGGAATCTTAAAAGATGTTACTGTACAATAATAAATCTACACTTCTGTGACATTAGGTTTGGTCTTTCAAGTATACATGATGAATGAGTAGCTCTAAGAAAATGATTAAAAAAATAAATTGTTGAAAAGAAATTGTTTTTACTATTAAAATATTAAAGTATTTCTCATTCAAATACTTAGAACACTAGGCAACATCCCACCAATCAGAATGCAAGTGACTCTGATATTAATTTGGCTTTTGTACCTGAAGGGAGAGAATATGAGAAAGGAATTTTAAATGGGCTCAGCCCTGCAGGATTTCCCTTAATGGAACACCGTGTTTCATTGTAAAATCTCTTACTTAGATTTCCTGCATTGCAGGCTGTATTATAGATGCCAACCTCAGATTTAATAACTATTAATAAATATATACACTGTCCCCATTAGGAGTGAACTTTTCTGGAAACTACTGTCCCACAGTTTTCTCATTGACCTGCAATGCTTGGTAAGTTCTACTCAACCAGACTCATCGTAAGGGAAAATGCCTTTGCTTCCGTCTTCACTGTTCCCATACAAAACTCTTCGGTAACAACACAATAACAATTACAACTTGAATATAATGTAAGAGTCCTGGTGATGTTTGCGGGTATTTTAAATTAAAAAATGAACCAAACAAAGCACCTGTAGTCCGGGAAGCTAAATTCAACTATTTGGGAAGCACAGTAGCCCCAAAAGTCATACTTGGTTTAGAATTATTGGGGTTTGGTGCTCTGAGCCATTTCTAAACCGCTGTTTCCTCAAAACGTCAAAAGCCAGCCACAGAGAGTAAGTCAGATGAAGGCAGATGGTAAGAGAAGTACGGAAACAGAAAGTAAAAGGATGTTTGGAATTGTCCAGGGAAAAACACGAGGAAGAAAGAATGCCAGTAACAGCACACAGCACAGAACTGTACATCCTTGGTGCAGATCTGGCAGGAGCAGATCCCCAAACCACCTCTGCAGATGACTGTGGAAATCCACGGGGACGGTAGACCGTCCTGCCACTATGACGCACACTGACCACCAGGGGGCGAACACTCACGGGTGGAGCTGCAAACACTCACGGGTGGTCAGTGTGCTCCCAAAGGGGAGCTCACGGCTGGTGAGCTCAGTGGCAGCGGCGGGAGCCTCTCCCACCTCCATGGCAGCACTGAGGATGCCCGGCTGCCGGCTTAGGCCTGCCCACCCCAAGGGCTCCCAGATGTGACAGGGCGCAAGTCAGGCTGAGAGGACCCTCGCCCACCCCATCGCCCCACTGCGAGTGCATGAATTTCGTGCACCGGGCCTCTAGTATAATAATAAAGACTCTCAGGCTCACTCCAGTCCTGCTACAGCAGAGTCTGCATTTTACGTCCCCAAGTGACTCATATGCACATTCTGAAAGTTTGAAAACTACTATTCTAGGAAATTCTCACAAATAATGAAGTTGGGAGTATCACTGCTCTAGGCAATAATACATTTAAAGTTATAAGAGTTCATTATTTGGGTGTTTTTTGTTTTTTTTTTAGCCCCAAGAACTATACTTATTCCATGATACTCTTTAAAAAAGTTATTTTAGGTAATTGATTAAAACGGTATAATCCTTACAGCATTTTGGTCTGTTTTGGGAGAGGAAGTCAAGTTGCAAAACCCAACGAAGTCAACAAGTTCATCCAGCAAAGAATGTGGGGGTTACTGCAGCAGTAGTTTGGCCAAAGAGGCAGATGTCCCAAAACTGTAACTTTTATTGTTATTATTCTTATTATTTTTTTTGGAGAACTGTGGCTTTGAAAATCAAATGCTACTCTGTAAAGCTTTAGATAATAAAAAACAGAAAATTATTTTTTAAAAAAATGCCTCTGTGGTTATTTGCATACCTGTTCATTTCCAAAGATGATATCTGCAAATGTGTATTTTTCTGAGGACTGTGTGGCAACTGAAAAATAGAGGGAAAAAATCTAATCATATCACTGGTATGAACCATAATATGACCACAAAGAAAGGTTAAAGTAAAATGCATTTACCTTCTTTTTCCTTACATCGTACTGCCTTGAAGCAAAACTTTCCTTTTTCCCTACTGCCAAGTTTGGCATCTAGGAAGAAAAGAAAATTTCAAAGAGTGTTCTCAGTTTATGACATGTGAAAAGCAATTCATTATTCAGATTTCCTCAAACTGGAAAATAATTCATAATTATAAATAACTAGAGGCCTGGTGTGCGAATTCGTGCATGGGTGGGGTCCCTCGGCCTTGGCCAGTGATTGGGGCCAATGGAGGCCACAGGAGGTTCCAATCAGGGACAATGGAGTCAACCAGCTGGGGGGAGGGGCTGCAGGAGGCTGGCCGGCCGGGGGTGGGAGTGGTTGGTATGCGGGTGGGAGGGGGACCGTGGAAGGTTGGCCGATGCCCCCATCAGGGTCATCGGGCCGGCCGGCCATGGGGAAGGACCACAGGAGGTTGGCCGGCTATAGGAAATTGGCTAAGGGAGCACAATGACCACCAGGGGCAGCTCCTGCACTGAGTGTCTGCCCCCTGGTGGTCAGGGCATGTCATAGCGACCAGTTGACCAGTCGTTTGGTCACTTATACTTTTATATAGACTAGAGGCCCAATGCACAAAATTCGTGCACGGGGGTGTCCCTCAGCCCAGCCTGTACCTTCTCACAATCCGGAACCTTACAGGGGATGTCTGACTGCCGGTTTAGGCCCACCGGTTTAGGTCACAATCTGGAACCACTGGTTTCTAACTACTCATCTGCCTGCTTGATCGCCCCTGACCACCTCTGGCTGCCTGCCTACATGCCCCTAACTGCCTGTCTGCCTTCCCTGCCTGACTACCCATAACCACCTCTGCCTACCTGCCTGATAGCTTCTAACCACTCACCTTCCTGCATGATCACCCCTAACCACTTCCCGGGGGGCGGGACCAGCTAGGGCAAGGAGTTATGGTTGTTCTGGTCTCTGGTTATTCTACCGTTTTGGTCACTGGGCTTTTATTACATAAGATGTTTAAGGAAAAATGTCTTTGCTTTCATCTCAATAAACTAACTAAATCTCCACTCTTTAAAAGAATAAATTAAATTTTCTTGAAATACATGTTCATATGTCTGTCTGTCTATATATACACTGAATGGCCAGATTATTATGACCTCTGAATGCATAATAATCTGGCCACTCAGTGTACATCCTATATAATAAAAGGCTAATATGCAAAATGTCCCCTCAACCAGGAGTTCAACCAGCAGGCAGGCCAGTCAACTGCCCATGTCCCCTCCCCATGGCCAAGATGGCCACACCCCCACCCATGCACGAATTCATGCACAAGGCCTCTAATACACACACACACACAATGAGTGGCCAGATTATTATGTGTTCAGAGATTTTAATAGTCTGGCCAATGTATTTATGACAGTATAGACAGACAGAAAGTTTGAAAGATTAGATCTTGTGGGCTAGGAAGTCTAAAATCCCAACACTCTACCATTACTCCAGTTCCTTTCAGTATTTATAATAATAAAAGCGTAATATGCTAATTAGACTAACGGCCAAATGATCTTCCAGACTAAGCTGGGCTGTGAGGGCAGAGGCAGCCTCCACGGCTGCAAGGACCAAGCTCCTTGCATGTATTTCGTGCATCGGACCTCTAGTTTATTACATGTATAATTTATACCAATATTGTTATATGCACATGATTTGCTAGAATATATTTTTTCACCATTGCAAACACCTCTAAAATGCTAATACATTTTAATTAGCACATTAGTTTTAGTTGCAGCTTAATTTATATTACAGCTACCTTGAATTTTTCCCTGGTGAGCATAAATCTTACAATAAACTGCTCTGACCTATATGGGTTTCCCTTATTTTACATTAATTCCTTTACATAAATGCCCAAAACAAGGATGACCCTGAGGGTTTAAACATTTTTTTTATGTTTTTTAATATGTATCATACAATTCATTTCCAGAAGGAGCAAATATCATTTTTCTAGCCTCACCCCACTCTACTAGATATTCTCTGGCAGGATGATAAACTGATAGAAATATTCTGGAAAACAATTTGTCACAATATATATCACAAGTATGCAAACTCTTTTTTCCCAATGTTTTATAGGTATGGAAATACATAGAAGAGCCAGTGAGTACACAGGCATGGTTATATTCAGAAAATCCAGCCTTCTGATGGCAAAGGAAAACTTTCATATTCTAGTCTCTAAGTTGCTGAACTGTCTGAAATTTTGACAGTGATCGTATGTCCAGGTACCATTTTTACAAGTGAATAAAAAGTAATGCAAATAGATCTTGAAGAGATTAAAAAGCTGAGAGATGGAAAAGAATCAATTAAAACAGTAATATGATTTATAATTACGTAAACTAATGATGGCACAATTTAATGCTTAATAAAATAGGTTTAAGGAAGGTACCATATTATGATACTCTTCTAGGGAGAAAAAAAATCAAGCAATGAAGATATATCAGAATTTACTATGAAGAGGGAAAAAGGCACAAACCTTTGTTTTCGGAGAGATTCACAGATTTCTGTAACTTCCAGTGTTTGCTGCTACTTGATACTTGTACTATATGGAATTCCTTAACACCTGCTTCACTCTATCAAAAGAAAAGAAAGAATCATTCAGGACTTAGGAGCACTAACGTATTCTAATGAAAACAATATTCAAACACTGATATCAAAATCAACATCGATTAACGTAAGATGGAAATTTTATTTTAAAATAAATTAACGATACACATTTCAAAAAGTTTGTTATTTAAATTCCTTTTTAACATTCTTAAAACAGACAAACCAACATTGCATCTAAGAAATGTTTATAATGTGTTCCTAGTGGAAAATTTAAAAACACTGAAAGTATTCATAATGAGTTACTGGTAGTTAAATAGATCGAGAATTATTTGTTCTCAATTTTTAATCAAAACTGTATCATTATTTTATTTCTTCTGATTGTTCTGATATAATCCATTCCCATTAAGGCAAAAAAAAAAAAAAAGAAAGAAAGAAAGAACAAAAAACTCTACAAAACAGTAAGAATGACCAATGGACACAGAAATAGAGGGTATGTGCTGGAGGGCGGGAGTAAACAGGGAGAGGTCAAAAGAAAAAAGGAGACATATGTGAAACTTTCAACAATAAAGAATTTAAAAAGTAAATAAAAATAAAATGATGAGAAAAAACACAACTTACAAAACAGAATCCCAATATAAAGTTATTTAGACCACATGTTTTTATTCTTCTGAATAAGAGCCAATATGAAAATTAAAATTTTCTTATTCTTTCAATTATTGATTTTTTTTTTTTTGGGGGGGGGGGAATCATCGAAGTATTAGTGCATTAACCCTAAGTATCCTAAAAAGAAGTGCTCTTACAAATTTGTGACACTAAAAGGAAAGTACATTATAGAATTAGTGATATTTAAATAAGTATTTGAATCAAACCACTCTGAAACTCAGATCCTATTTTAATTATGAGATTGCATTTTAAGAATATTTATTTTTATATTTTTGAATACGTAAACAGGAATGTTAAAATGTCTAAAATGCTTTGGAAATTGTACTGTCAGAAAAGTATGTGAAGGATTATCAAATTAATACTGAATGTGAAATGCTAACAGAGCTTTATAAATTTAATTACAAAAGAGATTCTCAATGGTGAGATCTCTTTGGGACTGAAATACTAGCGTATGGGGCTACATTATCATGTGCATATGTACCATATTTATGCCACCAGATGTTTTTATTTGGAGACTTAAAATTATAAAGCTAATGAAGAATTAGTGTGTTTTCATACTCTGTTCTTGTGAACGGAAAAATATCCGTTCCTAAAAACAAAGGAAATACTTCAAATAGAATTAAAAACAAAACTTAGTTTTAAACCAACTCACAGTATTGACATTCTCCACGTCCACAAAGACGAGCATATTGCCTCCTCTGCCCTCCTCATCTTCAAGAGAATTACTCCTGCAGACGGTGGCACGTACGTTCAGCGATCGGCTGGTGCAAATGACTGCTGTGTGTCTTAGTATCCTGTGACTGAAGAGACAAAAAACGGCAAATTTAATCTAAAAACCTCTTCCTGTGCATGATTCTCTAAATTCCAAATACAGCTTTTAAAACCTCGTCACTTTCAGAATAATTTGTTTAAAGCATACACACACACACACATACATATATTAAAGAAAGGTTATCTAGTTGGCCTTAGGTCCAATCACTTCTCATTTGGAGGGTACTATTAGTCTCTCTGACTTAGGAAAACAATCCTCATGTAATCCTGTCCTGACCACGCCTCTTCTGTGACAGCCGCTCCAAAGAACCTACCTACCAAGTCCACGCCACACGTCCACCTGTCACTAAGCCCCGCAATGAAGCTTCACATTCCAGGCTGCATTTAGCTCCCGTTACTTGCTCCTTCGTGTTTTACACTGTGGCCACACTAAGTCGTTCAGGGTGTAAATCGCGTACATCTTCATGCATATAGTCCTGGGAGACCTTCTGTGATTATCCCCCTTGACATGCAAATTCTGAAATCTTCACTTTCCATCTCAGCTCTTGTACCTTCCCTGAGGCCTTCCCTGTTGTCTGGGCCAGAGTGTTCTCTATCCTCTTCTTGAGGAGAATTAGCACTGAATGAGGATCTGAATGTTCTCATGCTTCCAATACTGTATCATTTCTCCTCAGTCTTGTATTTTAAAGACTCCGTTAAATAAAATAAATGTAGCACAATCACTTCGTTAATTTTATAAAAATGGCGATGCACAAAGAACATTCTGCTATATTATAGGCTAGGCCCCAGTCCTGTTCAGAGGCAGGTTTGATTTCTTCAGTGAGCTCCATCAAAACACCACTCCAATCACCCGTCAAGCACATACATTCTTTTTTTAATACAATCTCGTGGGGCAGGAGAGGGCACAAGGGAAAAAGAAAGTTAAAATCATTTTCTTAAAACGGAATGACTGCAGATATGTAATCTTCATATACAAATGATACTTGTGAACTTCATTATTATGTGATAACTCTGGCCAAAAAATTCCATTTTACTGAAGAATCACAGAGTTTGTAAATAAGATTTAAGCTAGCCTGGCTGGTATTGCTCAGTGGTTGAGCACTGACCTATGAACCAGGTCACAGTTCCATTCCTGGTCAGGACAAATGCCCGGGCTCTTCCTCCACAGGGGGCGTGCAGGAGGCAGCTGATCAATGATTCTCTCTCATCACTGATGTTTTTTTCTCTCTCTCGCTCTTCTTCCCTGAATCAATAAAAATGTATTTTTTTAAAAAGATGAACGTAGCTTAATTTATTCTACCTTCGGCCACTCAGAACTTATATCTTGTCAAAACCGGATTGGTTCAGTGGATAGAGCATCGGCCTGCGGACTGAAAGGTCCCAGGTTCGATTCCGGTCAAGGGCATGTACATTGGTTGCGGGCACATCCCCAGTAGGGGGCATGCAGGAGATGGCTGATCGATGTTTCTCTCTCATCGATGTGTCTAACTTTCTATCCCTCTCCCTTCTTCTCTGTGAAAAATCAATAAAATATATTTAAAAAAAAAAAAAAAGAACGTAAAGCTTGCTATATTAGGAACAGCCTCAGCTATAAACAGCACGTAGATTTGGAAGGAAGGAATTCATAAAAAACTGACATGCTAGCAAAGAGCAAAATATGTGAATTTGTACCCATTTATTAAACGAAGAGGGTAAGTCAGAAGCCCCTAACGCTCACCGTATCTTGGGCAGCTTTTTGACACTTTCGTAGTAAAACAGAAAGTTGATCTCGTGGACGCCTTCCTCATCCGGGCCGCGTAACCACAGCGGCAGCTGCACGGAGGCGCCAGGCAGGAGCACGGCGTCCGGCAGCGGGACGGGGATCACCTCTGGCTGACCGCCCGTGCCGACGCCGAAGGCTCCCGAAGACGCCGACGAGGTGAGCGCTGTGCCCGCGGCGGCGGACTCGGTCACCACCGTCTTGTAGGCGCTACAGTTCTCCGAGGCCGAGGGGCTGAGCGGCGTGAGGGCCGTCGTGTTGCCGCCGAAAGTGAAGAACTCCGGGTGTTTGGACACGACCCTCAACCCGGTGAGAGGGCACTGGCTGACATTGACAAACTCTACGTACGCTTTTCGGATTTCTCCACACAGGAGGCCTGTAGGGAAATGTATAAAGAACACCTGCATTGGAGGGAAAAAATAGCATTATATTGTCTGTTAACAATGCTGACCCCCTAGTGAACGAACGACACTTTAAAGATGCTGCATTCTTTACTAAAGGTTTGCAAGTATTCGCTGCTCTTTGCTATCTGCCTGAATGCGGCCATTAACAACTCCATTTTAGAAAGGAGACAGAAACCGATGTACTCAGGAGCAGATTTCAGTTATGAATTAAAGGAAAAATGTCACTAACAGAGGGTTACTGGCAACATCTTCACAGCTCTGTAGATTATAGACAAGGAAAGTCAAAAGTAACTTAATATGGTTATATGAATTAAATAATCTGTCAAAATTTCTTATCAATATTAACTTGAAAAATAGCTCATTTATTTATACATCAATAAGATGAAAAGATACTAGTATATTATAGGTCTTAAAAGAGAAGAACACAGAGATCCATGATTCCATACTCATAATTTGAGGACCCCAAAAGCTCGAAAAACCTCTAGCTTTCAGAATCTCACATGGGAACAAAAGCTGCCTAAGGTGGACTTTATGTCGCTTTTCCATTTAGTGTATTACTTATTCAGTGTATGATTCACACACGAAATGAGCTGGATAACCAGGTGCTGCCACAAACCCAACGGGAGTTATATAACACTGGACATAAATATGAACATATTCACACAATTTCTAAAAGTTAAGACAAAAAGTGACTTCCAACACATCTGGTTTCGAGACTGTCAGATACTGTGGACCTATACTAAGAGGGAGAAATATGGGCTAACAACTATTGTGTTTAAAGAATCGTTAAGTATAAATGCCAGAACTACACTGAGTATATCAGAAAGGATAACTATAACCAGTATGAGGAAAATGTTCTAATAAAGTTATGGCTTGCAAGCCCAAAGGAGTTATAAAAACCCAGGGGAAATAACTGTGTTTCTTAATCTAAGTTTGAAGGAACTACATTTTCACCACAGTTTTAAGGAATCAGACAGTCGAAACCAATTTGGCTCAGTGGATAGAGCGTCGGCCTGTGGACTAAAAGGTCCCAGGTTCGATTCCGGTCAAAGGCATGTACCTTGGTTGCGGGCACATCCCCCCATAGGGGGTGTGCAGGAGGCAGCTCTCGATGTCTCTCTCTCATCGATGTTTCTGACTCTCTATCCCTCTCCATTCCTCTCTGTAAAAAAATCAATAAAATATGTATATATATTTAAGGAATCAGATAAAATTGTGGATATTAGAAGCTTTAAAATGGATATGACAAAATAAAGGATTAATGTAGAATCCCAATTATAGATTAAGAGGAGGAAAAATGAAGCAACATAGAATTATACTGAAGATACTGACGGAACTGATTGGCTAGTGTCAAATAAATTTAAGTCAAATTACCTTAATATTTGTAGAGGAATATCTTTTTTTCAATGATTTTCAGTAGTTTTCAACCTCACTTGTTTTGGTAAATATCCTAGATTAGAGGCCCACTGTATGAATTCGTGTACAGGTGGAGGCCCTCGGCCTGGCTGGCGATTGAGGCCTATCAGGGGGCAGGCCGGCCAGGGGGAGGCTGCAGGAAGTTGGCCAGCCAACTGACGTGGAGAGGAGCCATGGGAGGTTGGCTGTGGGAGTGCACTGACCACTAGGAGGCAGCTCTTGCATTGAGCATCAGCCCCCTGGTGGTCAGTGTGCATCACAAGAACTGGTTGACCGGTCATACCAGTTGTTCGGTCATAAGAGTCGCTTAGGCTTTTATATGTATAGATAATAAAAGCATAATATGCTAAGTGTCCAACCATTCAGTTGACCATTTGACCAGTCACTATGATGCACACTGACCACCAGGGGGCAGACACTCAGACCCGTAGGTTAGCTTGCTGCTGGGGTCCAGCCGATCAGGACTGGGCGAGAGGGCCGGACACGTCCTGGAGCCCTTTTGCAGTCCCTTCCCAGCCAGCCAGGCCCATCGGCCCTGATCAGCGGCCAGGCAGAGGGACAAATTCATGCACTGGGCCTCTAGTATAAGACATTATTTCATGAGACTTCTTTCACTACTCCTCTAAAGTCCAAATTCTATAAAAGATTTCTCACATAAGGTATTAGGAATAGCTCAACCAGCATGGCTTAGTAGTTAAGCATCAACCTATGAAACAGGGCACATGCCCAAGATGTGGGCTCAAATCCCAGTGTGGGGAGTGCAGGAGGCAGTCTATCAATGATTCTGTCTCATCATTGATGTTTTTATATCTCTCCCCCTCTCCCTTCCTCTCTGAATCAAAACATGTATGTGTGTGTATGTATATGTATAAATATATATATATATATGTATATATATATATATATTTTAAAAATATATACATATTACTGATTTCTTCCAGAGAGGAAGAGAGAGGGATAGAGAGTTGGAAACACCGATGAGAGAGAGACATCAATCAGCCGCCTCCTGCACGCCCCCTACTGGGGACGTGCCCGCAACCAGGATACATGCCCTTGACCAGAATCGAACCTGGGACCTTCCAGTCCACAGGCCAACGCTCTATCCACTGAGCCAAACCAGTTTGGGCTATATATTTTTTTAAAACAAGAGTACAGTATTGACACAGAAAGGGATGAGGAGCACTAACGGACCTTAGTCATCTGTGTCCCCTGCCTCGCTCTCTGAGAATGAAACTCCACATGGTCACATCCCCCGGTGTTTGTATCTCTCAGTTTCCAAAGCAAGTGTTTAGCCATTTCTTTCCCATGATCCTCCCCTCAGCCCAGGAACTAAGGAAGAGCAGATACTGTTTGTCCACTGCAGAGACGCATTCCCGGGGCAGGGACACTGGCTCCAAAGCAAGACCAGGGTTTAGGAAGCTCCCTGCTGTGTCCGCCATTAACTCTCTTCTTCCTCTAAGCCAGTGGTTCTCAACCTTCCTAAGGCCACGACCCTTTAAGACAGCTCCTCATGTGATGGTGACCCCCAACCATAACATTATTTCCGTGGCTACTTCATTGTCGGAAACTAAATATTGCTCTCACTAAATTGATGTAAACAGGAGGCCAGAAGGCTAGTCAACCTTAACTGCTCTGAAAGGTCAGAGCTAATCACTCACTGTTTAGATGAAAACATTGTCCCTTGAAGCAGCCTCTGCCTGTTTGTTTCATGTTCATTTCTGTTTTCTTATTTCCTGCCTAAAGGCTAGGGGTGTGTCCCAAAGCCCTAATAAAAGGGAGAAAAAGGCCAGAGCAAGTGGCAGTCCTTTCCACTAGAGGAAGGCTCCTGCCTGGCCCCCCAATATCGCCAAATTAATGCTTTCTGGTCTCTCATTTTGTTTGCGTGCGGCCTCCTTCAGAACCCGAACCCTGACCCAGGAACCCTGAACCACGTAGGACGTGGAAATTCCACCCAGTGATACCAATAACCATCAAGACTTAACTACAACAAGGCTGTACACACAGTCCACAAAGAGGTGCACCAAGAGAGTCCACTTCAGGAAACTGGAGAGGCAGAGCTACTGGGCCCTATAGGACACTTAGCACACAAAGCTACTCTACCAACTCAGGGAAGCAGCCAAAATGCAGAGATAAAGAAACACTCACAAACAAAAAAATGGAGGAAAACAAACAACTGCATATAGAGTTCAAAACCATAGTTATAAGGTTTTTCAAGCATTTCCTAGAAAAGATGAATAAATTTTTTAAAAAACTTATTTTATTGATTTTTTACAGAGAGAAAGGGAGAGAGATAGAGAGTTAGAAACATGGATGAGGGAGAGACATCAATCAGCTGCCTCCTGCACACCCCCTACTGGGGATGTGCCTGCAACCAAGGTACATGCCCTTGATCAGAATCAAACCTGGGACCTTTCAGTCCGTAGACCAACACTCTATCCACTGATCCAAACCGGTTTCGACAAGATGGATAAATTTAACGAGACCCTTAAGGATATGAAAAAGGACCAACTAGAAATTAAACATACACTGACTGAAATAAAAAATATTATACAGAGATCCAACAGCAGACAAGAGGAATGCAAGATACAAGTCAAAGATTTGAAATACAAAGAAGCAGAAAACACTCAACCGGAAAAACAAATAGAAAAAAAGAATGCAAAAATTTGAAGATAGTTTAAGGAGCCTCTGGGACAACTTCAAGCATACCAACATCAGAATTATGGGGGTGCCAGAACAGAGAGAGCAAGATACTGAAAACCTATTTGAAGAAATAATGACTGAAAACTTCCTCTACCTGGTGAAAGAAATAGACTTTTAAGTCCAGGAAGCACAGAGAACCCCGAACAAAAGGAATCCAAAGAGGACCACACCAAGACATATCATAATTAAAATGACTAAGCAATTCCATTTCTAAAGTTTAATCTAAACCAGAATATGGACACCATGTATACATAATGATGTTTACCAAAAAAAGTCAGTAATGATGAAAAACTAGAACCACACCCATCCATAGAAAAATGGTTAAAATATATTACAATGTAAAATAAAGGAACACTGTACATAGCTGTTTTAAAAAAAAAGTTTCACTGAATGTGAAAGACAAAAGCAAGCCACAGGGTCAAATGTGCAGTACGATTCCACTTACTTATAATCACTGTAACTGTGTGTAAGTACACTATGAAAAGTCTGAAAAGAAACACCAATTTGGTACCACAGGCACTTTGTGAAGGTAAATGACTAAGCTTGTAACTTCCCTTAGAGAAATCTGAGGATGCAGGAGGAAGGACTGCCTTCCAGTGTCCACCCTTAGACTGCATAGCCCTGCCTTTGCTCTGATCCAAGGCAGGCCAGAATTCTCGCCTGCCCAGAAATCTGAAACTTGTATTAAAGTGGCACGAAAATTGTAAGCTGGAAGACTAAGGCCATCTCAAAAGCAGTACCTTTAAAGGCTTACAGACATTGACTGCTACATTCCCTGGAGCTGCTGAGTCCTCATTTATCTTTGGGACTTATTATTCCCTAATTCTTTAGTTGTTAGGAGATATCCAATACCCTTCCATTAAATAATGTTTTCTCTTTTTTGGCTTCTGCAAACTAGCATCAGTGAGTCTTCTGCAACTAAAAGACCTTGAACTCGGCATGAAGGTAGAAGTGGGTGGAGATACAAACAAAGTGAAGGGAATGTTGCTTCTTATTCATATTAAATTTTTACAGCATTCCCATATTACTTTTATATCTTTACCAAAAAAAAAAAAAAAAAAAGCCACTGATTTTATTAACAAAAATGTTCTTTTAGAAGTTTTTCCCATTTCCATTCATATTTTGAGGGTCGTATTTCATAACCAGGCTGTGACTTAACGCCAAGATGCATGATTACCTTCGTCTTTGTGAATTAGATTTAATCCTAGCTTAATAAGATCAATGTATTATCAATAACCTCAAAGCCTAAAATTAATTCACTCAAAGTATAATCTGAACTTATAAATAATTAAATCCACAAAATCTTAAAAAGTGAAATACCTCCAACAGTGGCATTTCCTCAACGATTATGGGATCTAATCGTCGATCAGGACCGTACGTTATAGATGTTTTCTCTTCTTTTGTGCTGTTAAGCCGAGGACCTTGAATTTCTAAGTCTTGTCTCCCTCGAACTGACATGCTCAAGGAATGTTTCCCTGAAATAAAACACACAATCAATATCCTAACGAACTTGGTAGGTTATTGTCAGTTTAGCCTGAAGATATGAATACTCTAAGTTTCAGATTACTTCTCGAAAAAGTCTAAGACTACTGACAAGCAAGGTTCATCAAAGAATTATGCTTTATTTCCATTTTGATTATACCTATTTTAGACTGCCTAATTACTCATCTTAGAATTTTCTTACTTTGCAGAACGACTATCTATCACTAAATAGGAACCTGTTATTTTTGAAACCTATATTTAACCATAATGGCTATTATCCAAAAAATTTCTATCTAAGAGAATGGCTGTGTTGGGACCAGATTATGAAAGAGATCCATTCTCGTACTTGCCAGTTTGGCTAGTGGATAGTGCTGGCCTGCAGACTGAAGGGTCCAAGGTTTGATTCCGGTCAAGTGCACATGTCCAGTCAAGGGCTTGATCCTCAAGTGTGGGGTGTACAGGAGGCAGCTGATGAATGATTCTCTCTCATCACTGATGTTTCTATCTCTCTCTCCCTTTCCCTGCCTCTCTGAAATCAATAAAAATAAAGGTATGAGAACGAAGCATTTTTTTTTTAAAAAAAAAGAGCATTTTTAAAAAAAATCTATTCTCAAAAGGGAAAAAATTCCAAAATATTGAAGAGATCAACTTTTCACTTTTAATCATATTCAAATATACTAATACAGTGGTACCTCGAGATACGAGTGCCCAAACATACGAACCGTCGAGCGAGCGATTTTTGCTTTGAAATACAAGCAACAGTTGAGATAGGAGTCATCGCGCGGATCGGCCCTGCACATGACCCAACAGTTTACCGAGACTCGAGCGTCTCATAGTTTCCCACACCTCAAGGTTACGGAACAAATTAAACTCGTATCTCGAGGTACCACTGTATATATACTAATAATAAATATATGTGCTAATATTTCTTTATAACTTTTCATTTTTACTCATATTTAAACATATAAGTAAACTCACAAATACTGAAGGTAAATGCATATACTAATATTTCTGGACCAGAGGCCCGTTGCAGGAAGATTCCTGCAAGAACAGGGCTTCCTGTGGCTGGACAAAGCAGGGAAGGGAGGCTTCACTCCTGTCTCTCTGCCTCGTTCCCTCCCTTCTCTGTGGCTTCACTCCCTTCTGCAGCAAGTGGCTTCCTTCTGTGCTTCGGTCTTCACTCTGTGCTCGCGTATGCAAATAAACCACCATCTTTGTGTTAATTTGCATACTCGCTCTTGATTGGCTGGTGGGTGTAGCAGAGGGACAGTCAATTTGCATGTTTCTCTTTTATTAGTGTAGATAACTACATTGTCTCAATAGATTGTATAAAGATAATTAAACTCCTTTAATATTCATGTGAGATTATGGCCCAAAAGCTTCAACACAGTAGAGAAAAATCAAGGGTATGAAATTATCTTTCCTGCAGGACTACTCAGAGCCTTTAATGTTCAGATGGTCACTGTAATATTCCCAGAGCAGTCATATAATGTAGCATTTCCCATACTCTGATTTAAATCCCTATTAGCATTTTACATAATAAACTATACTAAATTATGAAAATTCTGCTTACAAGATGCAACTTATTTCAACAGTTAATTTCAGGGCTTGTTCTCATTAACGTCCTAAAATAACATCTATTTATATAAAAGCTCAGCAACTGAATGGCAGAACGACCAGAACGACCAATCGCTATGATGCACACTGACCACCAGGGGGCAGACGCTCAGTGTAGGAGCTGTCCCCTGGTAGTCAGTGTGCTCCCACTCGGCTGACTGAGATGAGTGGATGCTCCTACAGCCACTCAGAGGGTCCATGGCCACTTGGCAAACTGGCCAGACCCACCAGTGCATGAATCTGTGTACCAGGCTTCTAGTATAAATTATAATATCCAATATAATAAAAGGGTAATATGCAAATTGACCCTAACAGCAGAACGACTGGGAATAACCAGTCACTATGATGCACACTGACTACCAGAGGGCAGACGCTTAACATAGGAGTTGCCCTCCTGTGATCAGTGATCTACCACATGGGAGGCTCCACTCAGCCACCAGCTGGGCTGACAGTTGCAAGAGCAGCCGTGGTGGCAAGAGCGTCCTCGGCAGTGCTAAGCATGTCCTGCTTAGGCTGGGGGGGCGGAGGGGGAGCGGGCCTAAGCCATCAGCTGGACATCCCCCGAGGGCTCCCAGAGGGATGTCTTTCAGCTCAGGCCCAACCCCCGGGGAGCAGGCCTAAGCTGGCACATGGACCTCCCCTCCCGCCCGAGTGCATGAATTTTTGTGCACTGGGCCTCTAGTTAATAAATATATTTCATACCATAAATGAAACAATGATCTATAGTTTATTGAAAACCATAACTTATATTAGATTAAGAACCTAAGTATGTACAAGTGGGAAAGAAAAAGATCTTAAAATTCTTAACGCTCAGCTTACTTACTTAAAATGTGCAATAAATTAGGAAGATTACTTATAAATGTTGCCTGCCTGTCAACCAAGAATTAAAAATGTAATGCAGAATACCATACTCAACTTCAGTGTAAATTTTTTGTTTTTAATTCTGAAATCTTATGGATTCATTCCACTTCTATTTACTTTGAACAAAATCATTTGTATCTAAATTCAAGTCTGTTTTAAAAATAAGCCTTATCTACTAAAGTAAAGAGCGGAAAGAAGGGATTTTATAGTAAACCGTGTAGAATCTTGTCAACTTAAGTAACTATATATAACAATTACAAGATAATACTAGATCTAGAAGTGTTCCCTAAGTTTAAAGAAAAAAGTAAACTATGTTAAATATATATCTTAGAGTTTTACTCTCCTAAAATTTGTAAAACATCATCTGGGACACCAAAAATATCACCTTAACATTAAAATCCGACTTTCTTCATAGGAGAGATGACAGAATTTAAGGTGTTTAATATCCAATGATGTGAAAACACTGCTTTAAAAAAAAACAATATTCAAAAATAGAATGTGCTAAGATGGTTTTTGTATTGGCAGCAGAAATCTCAGTCCATGGTATGAATATATTTGTTGAGACTTTATAAAGTTTGGATCAATAACAGAAAAGAGAAATACATATGGTAGAACTTAAAGATTTATCAAAGAAAATACATTAGCCAGAACCGGTTTGGCTCAGTGGATAGAGGGTCGGCCTGCAGACGGAAAGGTCCCAGGTTCGATTCCGGTTGGGGACATGTACCTGGGTGGCAGGCACATCTCCAGTGTGGGGGGTGCAGGAGGCAGCTGATCGATGTCTCTCTTTCTCGTCAATGTTTCTGACTTTCTATCCCTCTCCCTTCCTCTCTGTAAAAAATCAATAAAATATATTTTTAAAAAAATACATTACAAGGGAATAAAGTTTATTTTTGAAGAAATGGCAGAGTTTAAAATAATCCATTCTTCCATCTGACTAATTGCTGAATTAAAAGTACATTAAACCTATTTTTAAAATGCGTCATTTTTATTCATTTTCTTCCATAAAGACTGAATTAAGTACTAGTTTCCTCACTGGTTAGTGATGCCATAGCTTTACCTGCGTGACATCCAGGAAGAGCACCGATGCCATCTACCGCCGTGGAGCTCTGAACAGTGCCCAGGTTATAAACAATCCCCAGGATGTGCAGCTCCCCTATGTGATGGGGAAAGAGCTTTAGCCTGGCCTGTGGAGATATGTAAGTCACTCTGATTATCTGTGGTCACAGTATCGGAAAAACAGTATCATACCTAAATTCCGTACTGTGGCAGAAATAGAAAACCATGACCTAAACTTTAGAGTTATCAACTAATATTTTTTATTGGAAAACATTTTCTTCAAAAGCAAGTCTCTAAATTCAACAGAGGCCTGGATCCTCTTGAATACTTTTAATAAGAATGAAATGTTCTGGTGAACCAAATATACTGACCGCAAGAAAAAAGCAAAAACTTTTCACCAGGCTTCTTAGAAAATTAACAAACGAAAGCCACTGCAAACCTATATTCCCCACCAATTTCCTACTGTGCAATCCCAGTACCCTAATCTTCCAAATTCTAGTTTTAAGAAATCCAGGACCTCAAACAAACTAAATAAACTGATTTTTTAGCAAGTTTTCATCTTGCTTTCAGAAAGGCTTAAGACTGAAAAATGATCAAATTACCACTTTAGATTCTTCACTGTTAATTAAGAATTCTGAAATGACTTCAGTTCCAATCATTTCGGGTTCGCTCGTTACCTAAAAAGTAAAGTATTTTGTAAAATACACATTCTAATAAATAGTTATCAGATTATTAACATTTCTATGTATCAACACTAAGAACAATAACAATAATTATAGTTAGTATATACTAGGTTCTCACTAAGTGCTAAGCAATATGCAAAGCGCTTTACTTTTACCATGGCAGTAAAGCCATTCAGTAACGGGTGCTTTTTTCCCCATTTAATTCAGTACAACTCAACCGAGGGCAGTACGTGAAAGTTGCAGCCACTAAGAGGATAAAACTCAGCTGTTTATCATCAACAATGGCTGTAATGGCCATTTAATTTAATTTTGCAATAAGGAATTTCTCCCTTTCACTCCCACCAGCACCCTTTTCCAAACTGGTGAATTACACATGAGAAAAGTGATGGCAGCCTCAGCAGGGCTTTAAAAGATCGGTGGAATGTAAGGGCCGTGGGCAGAGCAAAGCAGGCCTGTCTACTCCAGTCACTGACACCGGTAAGGAACTCTAGTCTCTGGTCATGTAACAAGCAGAACTAGCTGGCTCACACCTGCAGTAAACCTGATCCTCATGACCACAGATTTACTTTTGCCAGGAGATTACATTTCCCTAAATTCCAGTTCAGCATCAGTAGAAATTCATGAAGAAATCCAGAGTTTGAAATTTATTGCAAAAAGAATACCTTCAATATAAACAATAAAAATTTTTACTTAACTTTAATAAACCTCCTTTGAAATCTAATTATTAAACAGACTAATATACTTTAAAAGCTAATAGATATTTAAATTTTTTTCCCAAGAATAAAGGTTGAAAACCTATAGGTTAAGAATCGCTAGCAAGATCGCCTAAGACCATCAGAAAACACAGATATTTACATTACGATTCATAACAATAGCAAAGAGGAGATACCGAACCCTATGTTGTGCTGGTGAGAAACTAGCTGGTATAAGCGTTTCAGAAACCAACAAAATATTAAAATATTTACTCCCTAAAATGTCCTAACTTCATGCCTAGGAAGCTTTCCTACAGAAATAATCGTAAAAAATTCTGTGTGTCTGATGAACAGAATAAACTGGTGACTATAATAGAATTAGGGGGAAAAATACTATGCACCCAAATTTTTACAAACTGATTGATAATAAACAAATGGCAATTGCCAAAATAACTACCAGTAAAGAGATAAAATAACTTCTAGATCACATGTATGATGATTATGCAAAAGTGAAATAGTAAGCTGAAATTGATTTGGCTCAGTGGATAGAGCGTAGGCCTGCAGACTGAAAGGTCCCAAGTTCAATTTCAGTCAAGGGCATGTACTTTGGTTGTGGGTACATCCCCAGTAGGAGGTGTGCAGGAGGTAGCTGACCGATGTTTCTCTCTCATTGATGTTTCTAACTCTCTATCTCTATCCCTTCCTCTCTATAAAAAAATCAATAAAATATATTTTTAAAACAGTGAAATAGTAAGATATTTTAAGATTACAATATGCAAATAAATGAACTGAGACAGAAATAATATATAAGAGAAAAATCCTATTATGTGAGAAGAAAATACAAATGTAAGTTATTGAATGTACAGTGAAGTGTTAAAATGGTTATTTCTAAATACTGAGAAGACTTTTATTTTTATTCTTTATATTCTTCTGCATTTTCAGTTTGTTTTCAACACTAAGTATATAACATACTTTCTATAACTAGGGGAAAACCTAAAACAGATTAAGTACAATTCACTAAACAGAGAAGTTAAAATGTTATTACAGCATCTGTTATGCTATCTCTGAAACAAGCTTATTACAAATACCTTTTAATAACTTACTAGTTCTTTAACTTCTTCATCATCCTTCCCACTGCAATCTTTAGGCTGAAACTTCCAGAGCAACGACAAATTAGACAACAGAAGTGGGACCTTCAAAGGGTTTCTGAACGCCACTTCCACTGTGATGGGTTCTGGAAAAGAAAGGCCTCGATCAGTAACTTTAATAACCTCGACTCCATCTCGTGTGTAAATTCTCTGAAGTCGCTTTGTTTCCCAGCTCTGAATTTCTGCCTAGGCCAGCAGTTCTCAACCTGTGGGTCGCGACCTCTTTGGGGGTGGAACGACCCTTTCACAGGGGTCGCCTAAGACAATCAGAAAACACGTATTTCCCATGGTCTTAGGAACCAACACACCGCTCCTCGGTGTAGCAAAGTGTAGCCATGTCGTTTACTGTTGTCCTAGGAAGACTGTTGCCCATGCTACACCACAATTCAAGACAAAAATTTCATTTATTTGTAATTAGAAATAAATATTTCACAATATATAATTACATATTGTTTTTGTGATGAATCCCTATGCTTTAATTATGTTCAATTTGTAACAACGAAAATACATCCTGCCTATCAGATATTTACATGACAGTTCATAACGGTAGCAAAATTACAGTGATGAAGTAGCAACGGAAATAATTTTATGGTTGGGGGTCACCACCCCATGAGGAGCTGTCTTAAGGGGTCGCGGCATTTGGAAGGTTGAGAACCGCTGGCCTGGACTATCCTTTACCAACTTGTCAATGTCTGCTTCTCCAGGATTTAGTTTTAAAACTGCCTCCTCAAAAGCAGTGCCTCAGTTTCTCCAAACTAGCGACGGCATTCTCTCTTTGGCATTCTGACAGCACTTTGCTTCTACCTACATTAGGAGCCCCACCGCCTGCTTTTATAAAGGCATCTCATGAAACTTGGAGTTCTAATTTATTTTTGCATCCTCAGCTTCTGGTGACTTGGGGCATACAAAACATCACGTGGAATCTACTGTAAGGAAAACCAACAAAAAACCATGTGTAAAAATTCCAGCGTATCACCTTCTACGACGGCCAGCGGAAACCTTGAGTTATCGGAAAAGCTATTCAAGCAGTACTGCGTGGGGTGGAAATTGGGTGGGATCACTCCTTTGTTCACCAAGGCCACCACTTGCTCCTCGAGTTCTCGCCACTGCTGAGAGGACTCATTGTCATATTCTTGATCAAGACTCACATGGGTCGCTGCTTGCTTTTCACCTACAAAATAAGAATCAACATGAAATACACATGCTTATTACTAACTACATTCAAGTTTTATTCCTAAAGACGACTCTTACAACAAAATTTTACATAAAAAAAGATGGAGACAGCCAAATTATATAACAAGCCAATGTGAAAATAAAGTACTTTTCTGCACTGAATGTAATATATTACAGCCATTAAAAATGCTTATCAAGTTATATAATTACAGGAGCATTCTTTACATAAGAAAGCCATTATAATTATAGCTACTTACTTGTCAGTTTTTAGGCTAAGAAAAAACAATGTAATGGTGATTATCTTCCTATGGCAGAAAGATAGGTGTGAAGGTGTAGAATTATTTATTTTCAAATATTCTTTAACAACACATCAGTTTAAGTGGAGAGAGGAAAGATCTTTAAAAAACAGTCACTAGGAAACAAGGCCAAAAAAGCCTTTACTAACCATCTGCCGGTCGCCGGTCATGGCCAAAGAAAACGCGTGTGGCCGAGCTGTTAATATACGGCAGAGGAAGCTGCGGCAAGGGCCCATCTGGTGACAGCTGACTCACATTCTAAGAGAAACACCGAAGAAAGCAAAAAGAATTTCTGAGAAAACGCCATTTTCTTTACATTTGCTTCCCCATTGCTATTGCTGTTGTTAATCCTCACCTGAGGATCCATTTTTTCCACAGCTTTTTCAGAGTGTGGAAGGGAGAGGGAGGGGAAGAGACAGGGAGAAACTTCAATGAGAGAGAGACACATTGATTGGTTGCCTGAGTGAACCCAAACCCAGGTACATGCCCTTGAATGGGAAGCGAACCCAAGACCTTTCGGTGCACAGGCAACACTCTTAACCATTAAGTGACACCGGTCAGGGCTGCTTCCCCATTTTTGTATACACAAGGTATTAAAAACATGTTAAGTAAAAATATTAAGATAAAGAATTACTAGTTTTATTTAATAAATCAGGGTTATAGAATTTAGAGATCATTTATTCTGGCCAAAGAAAGTCTTTCTAAGATTATTCCGCTAGTTAGTTCTCTTTGGATGCTAAACTTCCAAACATTATCTTGGAATGCATTTTACTTCCTGTGACTCATTATAGCATCCTATCTGCCAAAACTTTAATCCACATGATTTCAAATTAATAAAGTATAAAAGGTAGTCACTTCCTATAGGACAGAAATACAATAGTATTCACTCTTCAAAGGACTTTACAAAAAATTACAACTTCCAATTTTTCCTATAAAACAATGCTTTACATTTCCTATCTTCCTGTGCCAAGGAATATTTTTTCCTTCAATTTTTCTGGATTATACCATAATAATCTGTCTACTTCCCACAGATCCATACCTCCTTATTTTTCACAGCAAAAATAGAGGGGACATACTTTCCACAGGGTGGTATGAAAGACCTAATATATTATAAAATCAATTATGCTTTTTTAAAAAAACAACCCCAAAAGCATAATAATAAAAGTCCAGAAACCATGTTATTTCTTTAGGATTCCAAGAACAGCTACAAATCAAATATATACTGGAATATTAAAATTCTCTTGGCCCTAGCCAGTTTTGCTCAGTAGATAGTGTCGACCTGTAGACAGAAGGGTCCCAGATTTGATTTACCGTCAGGGCACATGCCTGGGTTTCAGGCTTGTCCCAGTAGGGGGTGTACAGGATCCTCTCTCATCATGGATGTTTCTAGCTCCCTCTCCCTCTCCCTTCCTCTCTGAAATGAATAAAGATATATATATTTTTAAAATTTATCTTTTAAAGAACTCTGGAAGGCCAATGCAACATCTATGACCAAAAAGCAGCTTTTGTCACACTTTATTATGCAAGATAAATTATATATATATTAGAGCAACGGTTGCCAACCTTTCGGACCTCACGGACCTACAGTGGTCCGCAGACCACTGGCTGATGACCACTGTACTAGAGGTGCACAAAGTCGTGCGCAGGTGGGGTCCCGCAGCCTGACCAGCCGTCAGGGCCGATCAGGGCTGGCCAACCAGCGGGGGAGGGGGGGGACCATGGGAGGTTGGCTGTGGGAGTGCACTGACCACCGGGAGCAGCTCCTGCACTGAGTGTCTGCTCCCTGGTGGTGGTGTGCACCATAGAGACTGGTTGTAACAGTCATTTAGGTGGCTGGTTGTAACAGTCACCTAGGCTTTTATATATATAGATATTCTAATAAAACTTCATTAGACTCCTGCTAGATATTTACTAAAAGTGATTAAAACTTTAATATCTCCTCCAGAAACTATGTATTCACCTTGTAAACATAAAGATATTCTCTGAGGAAGGAGCCTTGCTGAGCGGCAGACTGTTTACTCTCGTTGATTAGAATATGCCGGAAGGCAGACACAGCGTTGTCCAGCTGCCTAAGCGTATAGGACTGGCGCCCGATAGTGAAGTTAATGTGATCCTCTGCGAGAGACCAGCCCTTTCCTTTGTAAACCTGCATGGCTTGACAATAGCAGCGTAAAGCATGCTTTTTCTGTAAGAAAAGAAACACAACCAAGTATGACACAACAAATCCAAATTTCCCTGGGACTGAAAAAAATACACACACACACACACACACACACACACACACAATCAAGTAACGAGTAACTGGTCTTTCCAAGGCTCCGATACTGAGGAAAATTAGACCAACGTTTTGGAAAACCTCTTAACAATTACTACTGAAAGCCAAGAGGTCTACTGCAAGCTGTGTATCCGAGGGCGAGAAGGCTAACAGTCAGGAACACTGACGCCCTTAAGAAAACCACCTGCGTGTTCTCACAGCAGTAGTGTTATGGAGTTATGGGTTAGTTAGAGGCTTAGTTGTTAGCTTATAAAGGAGAGCGATCTTATCAAGACTCCATTTTGTTGTGGTCATCTCTCTTTATACCGCTGCATCGGGCTGACTGGAAATACCCCAGGTGTGCTAAAACTGCGTATGTGAGCATATGGTTGTATACACCCAATTTTAAACTACTGTCTTGTTTGTTTGGTATTATTTTCTTTTGCCCCCTGCATCTTGCCACATATGAGCAGCTAACATTACTGCCACCTGCTGAGCTCAGATAACCTCCATCCTAACGATGGAATTTGGTACCAAGGCGAGGCCTCCCTCCACAAAACCTGTTGCTTGAGAGCATACTCTTTATCCACGCCCCATCCCAAGGTAGACTACAAACTTTGCCGGAATTACTTGTTTCTTTAAGAAAAAGATAATGAAAAGCAAATCACAGTCATCTTGACAGCGTGTGGAAAGTCACCATCTGACTGCTGCTACCACTCTATCTCCAGCAAAGCTCCCTCCAGCTAAGGCTTGAATGGAGCTGGGAATTCATAAAGCTCTCTCCACCCAGCTGCGTCTGGGGACAAAGAAGACTTCCATTCATTGACTATCCAGTAAACGCCATCATCAGGAAGCATCTCGGGACACAACAGAAGAGCAGAGCTGAAGCGGGGAAGGTTCAACCCTACTAAACAGTAAATACTGTGTGAATGCATCCACCGTATCTGGATTGTCACATATATGATTTGGTTCAGCCTTACAGAAAACGGGCAAAATTCCATTTTATTTTATTTTTTTTAAGGAGGCTTAGAAAAACTGCTCCACCAAAGTCGGGTTGTGAGCAGAACATCACGGCGTTTTTATTTTCCCACTGTACTCCCCTGTTCAATCTCGGCTGCCACACAGACAGACAGAAAGCGCGAGGACCCTTTGCTCTGGCATCTGCTTGGAACCGTGGCGGCCACAGAAACTGCGCCAGGTCTGTCAAATCGATGCACGAACGTCAAGGCTGAATCCCGGGTTCCCCTCTATCTAAACCTCAGGCTCTTATCAGCATAACACATTATACATTACCTGGAAACAAAATCTGTATCCGTCTTTAGGATTAATATTAAGTCACAGCATACTGACAAATGGCATACGTTTGTAGAATAAAGAGCAAACTGTGACAAACGGAAACTAAACTAACGTTACTTTCTTGTGGAGGAAAAGGCACTCACCTGCGCCGCCTTGCTGAAGCGATGGCCCGCCAGGATCATGTGGAAGGCGTACTTCCTCACCATGGGGCTCTTCATGTTGATGAAGCAGTGAGCCGCCTGCTCCAAAAGCAGCGCGCTGCGGAGGTCTGAGTCCTGTGGGGCGTTTAAGAGAAAAGGTGAGCTTCACAGAATCAAAAATAAGATAAGGGGCAAAAACATTTACTTTCTTAATAGGTGACACATTCAATGTTTAACTGAAGAGTACTGAGGGCAGAGAGCCAGGGGTAAGCCAATCCTGATCACTCTTTTTTCCAATAAGCACATAAAAAAAAAAAAAATCCTTCAGAAAACACTCTACCACGAAGTATTTTCTTTTGCTTTTCATAAAGCCAAATGCCTGGTTTTGACACACACCACGTAAAACGTCTCTAAAGAAATGCAATCCCTTTTCAAAAGGCAAAACAGTATGTAAACTGAGAATTTAATACAGATATGATAAATGATAAACCAGAAAACAGAGCACACACAAACACACAGAAATAGATTCACACTAATCTAGTTTCTTCTGGAAATTGATCTGAGACATCCAATAATGTATTTCCATCCAAAGAAAAAAAGGAAAAATAAAACAGAATGTGTAAATTATAAAATAATTTAATCTGTTACTTTATCCTCCATAAAGTTTTACTGTATTTGAAAAGAATTCTTAATTTTTGCTGTAATTCAAGTAGGCCAAAATAGCTACTTCATTAAAAAGTTCAGAAGGCTACTTCCCCTTCAGGGAGTATTGCCTGCTATATTAATAAATGTTACAACCCAAATTATTGTTGCCTCAACTGAATCGTACAAGTGTCGACAAAAACCACATCCTCCACTTACACCCTTATCCATAAGAAAAAGCTTTCTACTGAAAGAGCCATCGTTACTTGCAAAATCACTGAGAAAGTGCTGAAGGTTGCTGATCAAGCATCAACAACATTTTCACCAGAACTTTCTCTAGGTTTCCAGCTACTCTGAGGCAGAACTTACCATGCCCTTCCACGTGTTCTGCTGCCATTATTTCCCCAAGGAAAGTTGAAAACAGAAAACATTGACTTTAAATGAAGTAGTTTCAACAGATTATAGTTACATCAAAAAGTATTCAGATGCTATTATAACTGTCTCTGCACCAATCATAAAATTGTATTAGAGATGAAATAGATCTGAGGAAACACTCCAGAAAGCATTCAGTAAATGGTAGGTATTATCTATTTCAAACCCCTCAGAACAAAAACTAAATAATCAGGTAATTTTTCTAGTAACTAAGAGTCAAAAGCTAGTGAGAAAATTAGGAACATGCACTTAACAAGTGGTTCTATATCAATGCTTCAGAATTACTTTGGGGGAGGAAGGGTGGAGCTAGAAAGCTTACATCTTCATTTTCTTAGGACATTTTCTTTTTTTAAAAATTAATACAGACTATTTTTTTTCTTAAAGACTAAATGTTTGAAGAAAAGCAAAGTGAACATCTTTCTTCCCCATCCCATGACTCATCCAATTTGCCAGTTATGTGTGCTTATGTGTTAGTTTTTTAAAAATACACACTTTTCTATGCATAAATGATATTAGAGTATTCTTTCTTTTGCTTTTTAAACTTACTATCATGGACATCTTTCCAAGACATCTATATCTCTCAATTCTTTTAAAGCTACATTGTATTCCATTGCACAAATATACCTAATCAATTGTTTCCAACTGATTTATTATTGCTTCAAACTTTTCTTAACTATAAGAAAAAATGCTTCAATAAACTTCTTTCTAGCCCTAGCTGGTTTGGTCCAGTGAATAGTGTCGTTGGCCTGCAGAGTGGAGGGTGCGCTGTTCAATTCTGGTCAAGGGCACATGCCAGGGGTGCAGATTCGATCCCCAGTAGGGGGCGTGCAAGAGGCAGCCTATCAATGAGTTTCTCTCACATGATGTTTCTATCTCTGTCTCCCTCTCCCTTCCTCTCTGGAATCAACAAAAATATATTTTAAAAAATAATCATCTTTCTAAACAAATGTGACTAGTTATACAAATACTAGAGGCCGGGTGCATTAATTTGTGCATAGGTGGGTTCCTTAAGCATGGCCAGTAATTAGGGGTGATAGGGGCTGGCAGGCCGGGGAGGATCATGGGAGGGCTCCAGTCCCTACAGATCGGCCAGATCCCAGCAGCAAGCTAACCTTATTGGTCAGAGCATCTGCCCCCTGGTGGTCAGTGTGCACCACAGTTACTGGTCAAGCAATCGACTGAATGGTCAATGAATTGGTCATTTAGCATATTACGCTTTTATTGTATAAGAATTTTATTTGACAAATTTCTGGAAATAGAACTGCTGACTTAATGAAAGCTATGCGTATACTTCAAATTCTAATCAAGATAGACAAACTGCTACAAAAAAAGTACTGCTATATACTCTTCTGTCAACAGAGAATGAAAGTATATATTTTCTCTATTCCACCCAAGATCATCTTTAAATGTTTATCTCTTTAATAATAAATAAAAAAATTACTGTTTCTCAACATACATTTCTTTAACAGTTGGCTGTTAATCTCTTCCTATGTTTAAAGGTCTTTGTACTTTTTTTGTGAATTGCCTGTTTATACTCTTTTGTGAATGGGTTTTTATGATTATGTGGTTTGTAAGAGCCCTTTGTACACTTAATATCAAGCCTTTATCATACATTTGTAAATAGTATTTCCCAATTTTGACACGAAAGAGTTTATTCTTTAGTAGTCAAGCATATTATATTTGCCTTTGTTTCCAGGATACTGCATCAAAGTAGGAAAGGATCATTCCTAGATTTTTAAAATGCTCTCCTATATTTTCTTCTAGTTTTTTATTTTTTATTTTTCACATTATAATTAATCCAGCCATAGTTATAGTATCAAGTAATGAATAATCCCACCCCAAACAGCTAACTACAAGTCACAATAGCATTCAGTGAGTTATTTAACATTCTTCACTAAATTAAATGACAATTTAATTTAAATAATCATATGTATTTAAATTCTCATTCCATTACATTACTCTGTCTACTCTTATCACTGTAAGCAGTTTTAATTTCTATAGCCTTCTAATACATTTTAATAAACAGAACAGATAATTCCCTCCAATTACTTTTTCTATTTTGGAACTTTAGACTCCCCAGTAGAGTTTCACAGTTTTTTCTCTCAGTCCTATATATTTCTTAAGTTTATTCCTAGCATGCGTGTACACCTAACAGTCAAACACAGGCACTCAGAATAAATATGTATTTTTACACTGCCAGAGAAACTTCATTAAATTGCAAAATTTGGATGGGCAGCAATCTGGACATTCTGATTCACATAAGGATTTGCCACAGATATCTCTGATAGTGTGTAGATGATTCTACTATGTAATCCAGAGGAGAACCAGCACAGTACACCCTCAGCATTCTCAAACTCAACCCTCGAGGACTGACCAATTTACAGGAGACCTGGAAGCCATGGCATGTATGAGTTTAGCTAAAACAAACTCTGACTCGTGTGCAGTCACGCTGGTGTCTGAGAAAGCTGAATTTTCAGGCCTGAAGAACTCATTCCTATCTCCTTGCATCTTAGCTCTGTTAGCCCCTCTCTTTCAGCGACACCTCAAGTGGGAAAAACACGGCTCTGAAACACACAGAAAGCCCTGGAAAGAATGACAACTGCCAGGAATGATTTTGAAAGGGAAGTGAAAGAATTTCAGTGACAGTTTTATTCAGAGAGCAGAAGCTATACAGGAGTGGAAGAATATTTTCTTTTCTGTAGTTCATGGTATGACAAGCCTATTATACATACTATGAGGAACTAAAGAAAAAAGAAAATCTCTGTGATACCACTTTAACAAGCCTATAAACTTTGCCCACAACCAAGAGATCATTTTAACAAAAACTGAAAGGGCAGCGTTGACTTCAATTATGAGGATAAACACAGGGAAATCATCTAAGCTGGAGGGGGAATAAACACGTCCACCAGCCACACAGCGTCACTGAAATCAGCTCCCCAGGCTGGCTGAAGATTTCCTTCTCCGCACAGCTGTGAGGTCACAGGAAAGGAGCCACCAGCTGATCCATTCGACGCAGGGCACTTCCTCCCAAGCTGGAGAGATTCATAAAAATCTATTGCTATTTCTCTCCCCGGGAAATGATTTCATGTCTTTAGATAAGACAGCAGACAAAAAGAGCTGTAAGACTAGAACGCATGCTCAGCGCAGAAACGCAGACACGAGCAAAGAAAAGCATCCCTTCTTAACCAGCAAATGCAGGCCCACTGCCACGTGGCGGTGAGTGCGCATGCGGGTGTCATTAAGCGGGAACTGCTCGGCCACGCTGAGAACCAAGTATAAGATCCCCTGCCCATCCACCTGCATCCAAGTACAAGGTCAAAGCCCAGCTCTTCTCACCCAGGCCTCGGCTGTCTATTGCTCTGAGGGGATCAGCAAAATCTAACAAGCACAGTTCATATATGTCCAGAGTATACTCAAGACGAGTGAACTTTTTACGATACAATGCAGCCCTCCTCGTTAATGAGATAGATACAATAAACACAAATTCTTAGTTAAAAATTTAACATAAGTTGATATACATTATGTCTAGAAGCCTTGACTTTCAAGTCGCCTCAGAGAAAGGTACACGGAAAAGGCCAGAGAATCACAATTCCTGGAGAAATAGCCGCCACACGTCACCCCAAAGTGGTAAACAACAATGATAAATCTGCCAGGATTTCATGACAGAATCAATCACCCACGTTTGAAGAAGAAAGGTGAAGGCAAAGAGATGGAAAGGAGAAGAGAACAAGAACAGAAAATGACAAGGTTACGGTGCAGACTGAAGAATTTGCTCTAAAAAATTTCATTCAAGTTTCTAAACCATAAATTCCTTTTATATTCACTGAGAATCCCTAGGTTGAAAACAACAGCAACATATTCAAACTAAGTTAAGATTGCTTATTATAATACAGAACATCAGCACACCCAGGGGCCTATATTCAGCTCTACCAAATAAATAGTTCATGTCTGGCAACAGTTCACATTAGTCAGCGCTCATGCAGAATCAATTTCTAAACATGTTTAATATAATCTCTTAACCTGCTTAGTTGCATCATACAGACACCTTTTGAGAACAATTAAGGTGCAGTTCAATGAACATCTGTAAATCATATACCCTGCATTAGGCACTAAGGATAAAAATATAGAAGGTAGCACGGTCCCCCGACTATCAAAAGCTCATACATAGCTCAAATGTAATATGACAAGCCAGCACTCAATGTAACATGGCCTCACAGCACTGAGAGAGGGCATGCAGAGACACTCAGGACAAGCCAGTGCGCTGCAGATGCCTGTACGAAGGACATCAGGAAAAGAGCCAGAAGGACATTAAGGAGATGAAACAAGACATTAATTAGAGGGGATTTTTTAAAAAGAGAGATAAGTATATCTGGATATTAAAAGAATACACACGTAAGAAGTGAACCACCTCCCTCACCCTGATGCCCATGTGTTACTGACAGGTGAGAGGAGATCTCAAGTGGTTTCAAGACCTTGAGCAAATGAGAAGCTACCTGGTTCTGACAATTTTAGATCACGATCTATATGGTAAGAAAGTTTATGTGGTTACTCACTGATATATCAACTTAAAGGTAGGCCTAAAAGACAGTTGACCATACAAATCTAAAACTCAAGAAGTCAGGGCTGGAGACAGATATGAGAGTGAAAATTCTGCCTATGAACAAATTAGCCCCAAAATATATGGACTGAAAAGTAGAGAATGGTCCGAAAAGTAAAATCACAGTGTATAACCCTGGTCGGGAGCATCATCCCATGTACCAGGTTATTGGTTCAATCCCCAGTCGGGGAGCAATTGATGGATGTTTCTCTCTCATACTGATGTTTCTCTCACTCTCTTCTTCCCTTCCTCCCTCTACCTTCTCCTCTAAAAATCAATAAAACATATCCTCAGGTGATAATAAAGAAATAAGTAAAATAAAACTGTAGAGTACATTACATTAAAATTTAAGAAACAAAGGAGGTGTTTGATTTTGTTCTTCTCTTCTTAAGCACGTTTATCTAAAATATGTATCTTTAACCATACTTTTAAAGAAATTACTATCATTCTTTACAAGTCTGTAGGCAATGCAACTTCATGTTATAAATCTTTAATGTCAACTATAAATGATTACTTTTTCTTTTGAAATAGTCATATTTTTTTAAATGCTTATGATTTTTTTAAGGTCATACTACTAAAATTAAGATAAAAAATTCCTGAGTGGTCACTTTAAACTATCAATTTTACATGAGGAATGATGCATATGCTTGTTTAATTGTTATTATGCACAACCTAATTCATAGAAGATGAACAACACGTTTGTGATTAATAATAATGTAGACTTAAATCTATAAATAAAATCAGTCTGTAAAATATTGCATATAAAATGTCTTCAAATAATTAAAGTAGCCATGTTATAAATTCCCAAAGAGGGATTCCCCTCTAATTTTGTTTGGCACACCCTCAAAAAAGAAAAAGTGGGGGGGACCCTTTCTAAAAATTATGAACTAACACTAATTAAAACAAATACTACAGAGTTTCAGTACCTCACTGGTCAACCGTATTAGAAGAGCTGCAGCCTCTGAATATTTGCTTTGGCTTTTTAAGATTTCAGCACTAAGCAATACACATCTTTCAGCCAATACCATATTCCTAAAAAATAAGACAAGAAAAATATAATTAAACTACTATATCTTCATACATCATAGTAACTGTGTTCAGCAAGTTTCCGATTCTAGTTTTCAAATAAAAAGAAACCCATATCCTTATTTTCCACTTACCAAAAAGTTAAAAAAAAAAAAAACCTAAAAATTCTCAGAACTATTCAAAGCTTTTCATCATATAATTTTGTGGTAAAAATACTAAGTAAAGTCACATTTCCAGTGTGCAAAAAGCTGGGACTTACCTGGTAAACCGGCAGCTATTTAACAAACAAAACTTGCTCTGAACAGAAATGAATACAAACTTTTCACTCTTAATTCCGCTCCCTATGCTACTCACTCTCCTAGCTCTTTTCCTCAGTCTCCTTCAATCCTTCCTCTTCCACAGAAAGCTGTGTCTCCTGCCAGAATCTCCAAATCTATTCTCAAGTCGATGACATAGGTATAATAGGTAAAATTCAATATTGGCCCCGCCATTACTAGCTGTGTGCCCTTGCGCAAGTTAAACTCTTAAGTTTCAGTCTTCTCATCTGTCAAGTACAGATAATAATAGTACCATTTTATAGGCTTAAGATTAAATGAGCACGTAAACTATTTTAGCACAATAGCAAATGCTGAACACTCAATAAATGTCAATTATTATCATTAGTGTTGTGCTGTAAACATAACCCTAGTACTACTTATACTTCAACAACATGAGACAACCCATGCATGCTACATAGAAAAGTCAGATTAATCTTCCTGAAAAACAGCTTTTATTATGTCAAGGCTGGACTCAAATATTCAGTCACTTCCCACTTACTACTACATAACTCTTGCCTCCAGCTTAAGTAATAGAGGGTTGAGGGTCCCCACACTGATTTCTCTCAAATCCTCTTTCTATATGTTGTACCCACTACTTTTAATCCTCTCAAACCCCTAACCTCACCACACACTGTTCTATTCCTTTCTCTGGTTAGGCAGCATACAAATCCTCACTCCTAACCATCACGATTTCTGAATGGTCTTTATGTCCATCACGTCCCAACCACCTTTCTTTCAAGGTCTACTCCCCAAACAGCCCCTGAAACTCCCTATTTCTGGACCAGTTCACTGGCTCATTAAGGTAATGAGTTCTGTCCTAGCTGGTTTGGCTCAGTGGATAGAGCGTCAACATATGGACTAGAGCAGCGGTTCTCAACCTGTGGGTCGCGACCCCTTTGGGGGTTGAATGACCCTTTCACAGGGGTCGCCTAAGACCATCGGAAAATGCAGATATTTACATCACGAGGCATCACAGTAGCAAAATTTCATGGTTGGGGATCACCACCCCATGAGGAACTGTATGCAAGGGTCGCGGCCTTAGGAAGGTTGAGAACCACTGGACTAGAGGGTCCTAGGTGCGATTCCGGTCAAGGGCACATGCTCAGGTTGCGGGCTCAATCCCCATGGGGGACATGCAGGAGGCAGGCAATCAATGATTCTCTCTCATCATTGATGTTTCTATCTCTCTCTCTCCCTTCCTGTCTGAAATCAATAAAGATATATTAAAAAAAAACAAAAAACGTAACGAGTTCTAACAGTTCTCATGATGCGTACAAAACATCTCTCATTTCCTTCCCTGGACTATCATTTAAGTTTGTATTTTGCCTATTTAACAATGAAAGTTCAAAATGACTAACTCCTGACTTAACAGCAATTAAGGTTAGATGTTCCCACAATACAAATCACCCTCAATGTAACATGTAACCTCAACATTACATGTAACAAATTCCTCAGCACAAATCCAGATAAAACAGGAAACACTCGTTTTAGATGACCTCATCTTGTCTCTGACTGTATTAACCGGCGTGAGAAACACCGAACCACTTACATTCAGTGACAACGTAAACGCCAATTTACTTCTAAACGGAAAGAACTAAGTATTCCAGGCACCTACTTGCAGATATCCCTGTACGTCTGGATTGCCGTGTCCATGTAATGGGCGGGGTACGGCCTCGCGGCTCCTTGCTGAAGGAAAGCTGACACCGCTGCCATTTCCTGCAGGAAAAGACATTATTTATTTCAAAAACGCTTGCGGTCCAGCATTCGGGAAGCCTAAAAACTGGAATGAAATTGGATGAGATTTTCATACATGTACACATGCACACATTTTATAGCCTAACACTGACTTGAAAAATATACCTGAAGCTTTTAAATTTTAAATTCTCTAGTCAAATTCCAAAGTCTGTTATTCAATATTTAAGTGAGATTTGGAGGAAAAGAAGAAGACTCAGTGAACACTTTTGAGTGAGGGCATATATATCTACCAGGTAAGTCTAGCTTAAGATTTCAGCTACTACCTCCTCCCTACTATTCCCCTTTCTCCCCAAGTAGAGAACAGACCAATGACAGGAACATACAGAGACAAAATAAAATACATCTTCCCAATTACTGACAAAAAAATATGAAGAACAGAGTTCACAACAGCTTGCACTATATACATTTTCAATTATTTTCACTCTAGTTTATATCCTTACCCTAACAAAAGGCACCAAGACCATTTCTAAGACCTATATTACTGTCAATTTTTTAGATCTTATTTCATTTTCAAAGCCCATTTTCTTGTTAATGTCTATAACTTTAGTTCATTAATTTAAATAATACACAATGGTGCTAAAAGACTAAAAAATAAAGGTTAAAATACAGGTTTTGTTTTCTTAGTAGAATATCCTATGTCCAAAATTGTTTTCATTCTCACCTAAGGGATATGTTCTCATGGCTTTTGAGAAAGGAAGGAAGGGAGGGATAAACAGAGGCAGAGAGGGCGGGAGTGAAGGAGGAAAAGGTAGGAAGGGAGAGAAACATCCATGTAAGTAAGAAACATCTCTCAGTGGCCTCCTGTACACTTAACTGGGGTGGAACCCACACCTTTTGGGTAAACAACTGAGCCTCCTGGCCGGGGCTTAATAAAAATTTAAATAAATGAAATCTTCATTAAATAAATGAAATCTTCATGAGTTAAAGGGAAAAATTGTTAATGCCAATCTACTTTTAGGATAAACATATTCCTCTGCAACATTTTTTTAAGACGCGCACACACACACACACAAAAAAAAACAACCACAAAAATAATTTAATTCCCTTAAAACTGTAAACCTGACAGACTACGATTTCTATCCTCAGCACCCAGAAGTGCCTGCTCTAAAATCTAGTGAATAAACGAAATAAAACTATGTCATATCCATGTGACAAAATATTCTACAGCTCTGAAACACATTTTCTTAACTAGTTTACATTTTAATATACATAATGAATTTACATAGTTGTGTTGCACAAAAAATATCAAATATATTGACTAGAAAAATACTATACTTATATTATACAAACAATATATACTTACTATTCATGTTTTTATCTGTGTTCCAGTAACAAAGACACGTGTTTTAAGAGGATGTCCCAACATTATTTTCTCCCAAGACCTATTACTTTTAGGGCAGCTTTTACAGACTACAAGGATTTTTACGCATGCATACATTATGTTATAGCAGGTAAGCCTTTATTTTCCAGTGCTGAACTACTTTCTCTCATTTAGCTACTATTAATATCTTCATCTAAATGGCTTAAATGCAGTATTTATCATACTACAAATGAAAAAAACTTGTGTCACAAAATAGTAGAAATTTTTGCCATATCTTTGGAAAATTTACCTCCAAACATTAAATTTGCAGGCACATTATGTAAAATTTACTAATTGTAAATTTAAACCTATGTTATAAGATAGTAATGAAATGACATTCAGTATGTTTGATTTCATTATTAGCTTACATTAGATGATTGTAATAGAAAAATCAGAGAATGTCTAACCAAGAACAGTTCATCATTTTTTAAAACACTTGAACATGAAAATTTTCTGTTCCTGAACAAGTTGGTCAAAAAATTAGCTGACTTTTTCATTGGAAATATTACAGAAACAAAAGGGAAGAGTAATATAATTTTGCTATTTTAGCTTCACATTTTTAAATTAGCCATTTTAGTTTTATATATACACAGCATTAAAGAATACAAAACAGAAGCAATTAAACAAGTGTCTATATGATAACGACCCAATGGAATATTTTGAGTTCTTATACAGTTTGTTCTTCACACTTTTGTTTAAAAGTTTACATGTTTTAAAGAAGATTAAGTAGAAAGTAACAAGGCTAGTTTTACTCTTTTCTAGGCACAGGAAGCAAATTATATATATATATTTAAAACAACTTTTCAAAAATACTAAAAGGTGATAACAAGTATAGAAAATTCTTTCTAAAACACTTAAGTTTACACACCTATTACTGACATTGTACCATAGATGGTACAATGCTGACAGCTTATTACATACAAGGAGGTATGCTAAGCACCTTATATGCCTTATACCTTATGGAATCCTATGTCATTAAAATTCATATTTTATAAACAAGAAAACTGAAGCTTACAAATACTCAGTAATTTGCATAAGAGAACAGTCTGTCTTACATCAAAGTACATGTTCTTAACCAATTTATAGTCTTACATCAGGAGGAAAACAAACAAACATTTCAAGCAATTTTAAAAGACTATTCAATAAGTCCAAAATAAAAGCATCTTCAAAAAAAGTAAACTTTATACTTAGAATATAGTAACTGAAATTGGAATCAAATTTTGGAAACATACAGAAAAACTAGGTGTTAATCAAAACTAAGAAATCAATCTTTACATACTACCGTGTTTAAAAGCACTGGCTTGAGGAAAATCCATCAATTCAGCTAAACTAATTCAAAACCGATCCAGCACTGTATGCTCTTTGAATCGAACTTTATCCCTAGGTATTTTGTTTGCATTTCAATTCATTAGCAGAAACGTCTACATCTTACGGTAGGGAAATAAATGACACAGAATACCAACCAAGGCACCAGCTGCATAAAGCATCGCTTGATCATTGAGAAAATCCTTCTTCGCAGTGTGATAGCAACTGTAAGCCAGGTCATAGTGCTGCACCAAGAAACACAAGTCAGCCATCTTCCTGACCTGAAGCTCGGGTGCTTCCGGTGGATACCTGTCAATACAAAACGTCAAGAAAGTAATTTGTGATTTATGACCCATACACCACTAAGTATGATCCAATATTTAACAGCTGCCTAACTGCCCAGAACATTGTGAAAACCAACCATGTTTTACAAAAATCCCATCTCCAAGGAAAGAGTGTTGTGTCTCAAAGATATCTGGAACTATAGTTTGTATCTATATTTAAATAATTTATGCCCCTCTACTGAGAACTTCTCAACAAAAGGCAAGCACTTTCTCCATGGCCATATTATGAAGGAAATAGTTAATTCCAGTTATATATACAACCAGGAAAAAAAATTTTAAATCCAACATGTGCTTTTACTTTACCTTAAAACAGTACCTTACATTAAATAAAATTTTCTTAAGTAAAATTTGCTGTCTTAGAATCATAAAACCACAATATTTTAACATGGAAGAATCATTAATGAACACCTAATCTTACAGCACTTTTTCACAAATAGGAAAACAGGACCAACATAAAGTGACTCCCAGTTATCTTCTTTATTTTTAGACATCCAATTGCTTAAAAGTTTTTTTTTTAATTGATGGAATTTACCTATAGTCAATTCTTACCTGCCTGAATTTGACCAATGTGAAAGTTAGAAAGTGAAAAAATAAGTCAGTTTTTACAGGCTATCACATAGTCAAACACTAGTAAGAGTTAAATAGAGGGGGGAAAAAGATATTATTTCACTCACAGCAATCCAGATGTATTTTTCAGCTCATTAATGCTCTTTTCTGGAACTTTACTGCCACTAAACCATTTTTTAGTTGCAGAAAATAGAGATCGACTCAAACCTTTTCTTGATATAAGCTAAAAGATTAAATACATTGACAAATATGAGAATTTACTAATTTTATATACAAAAGAAAATAACTCTAAAGTAAAAAGCTTTAACAGTGAGAAATGTTTATTTTTAACAACACTGATTTTTTTTTTTAACTGTCAAATATGCTGAAAAACCCGTAGTGAAAATGATTTAACAGAATTTCATTAGGGATAGTTAATGTTACTAAAACCTAATATTGGTCTTTCCTTTAAAAAAAAACCAACAATTTTAAATACTTTAAAAAACTTACACTATAAATTCTCAAGTGTACTATGTACTGAAAATTTTAAAATATTAATCTAAAAAAAAAGTCAAATCTTACCTGATCATTTAATTGCCGAATTGTTTTCTCTATATGCGGCAAAAGGCCTCGAAATGTGAATTCTTGTACGAACTGCCGAATTCTATCATGATCAGTAAGGGTTAAGCATGCACCATGAATAATTCCGGGATTTGCTTTCTTGGTTTCATGGAACGAGGAGGCAGATTTTACATGATCTGGGCCATCGATGTTGTTCGAAGTGTCGCTAGATGAGTCCAGTTGAAGTGGGTGGGCTCGGAAGTTATTTGGAAAGCCATCTATCGAAAAAGACTTTCTTTCACTCTCAGTGCGAAAAAATATTACTCTCATGTGTTAAAGAAAGAAAAGGATGTGGAATCCTTTATTTTTCTGTCTCAGACATCTATGGTACAGTAACATTAGTATTTCCCCTTTAAAATTACAGGGCTTGAGTTATTACTTGTTACACATAAAATTTTAAAAGTCATTAAATAAAAAAATAAATAGTTTTTAAATATAATTATTTTCAAGTTGTAAAACTAAGCAATAAGAACTATTATAATAAAAAATAGTAAAGCTACCCCTATTACCAATACTATCATTTAAAATATAAAAAGAAACCCTCAAAAATAACGTCAATTTTGGACATAATTAATGGTGCACATATATCTCCCCTTGCTTTCCATAAATTTTGGGAAAATGTAGTGGTCTTATAAAATTTAAATGTCAAATAAAAACAATCTCAACAATATCTTCAGAAGAAAAGCTAACCTGTAGATTATCTTTATTATGAATATGTCCCCTATCTTTAATCTAGAAAGCTTAGCATGCTTTGACAACAGTGCATATATTCAATTAAGAAGAGAAATTTACAGAAAGGGTATCAAGACCTTTGACTTCGTTATCTAATCCATCCAAGGAAAGCAAGTTACTATCAGAATTCTTATTTGAAGATAGAGTACAAGGGCCATCCTCATATGATTCCTATCAAAACAAAATACAAAGCATTAGCACTTAATTATTTTAAGGTAACTCTAAATCCATCAACGAATATGGCTGCTTCCAATCCTCCAAATTCTTAACTTTTCTATACATATTTTTCTAGCACTCTAGTCCACACCTACTATATATTCTTAAATTTCCTTTCACATTCAGTCTACTACCCTGATTCTTCTGGATTCAAATGATCTCCAGCCCAGTTTACCTGTTTGTAAGTGATGGGTACAAGCCAATATGAATATCTGTATATGCATCTACGTAAGGAATAACAGCCAAAGAAATGTACTGTTAACGTGAAGCCAGGGGGAAAAGAGATGGCATGGAAGCTCCTGGTCATGACCCCAGTGTTAACAGGTTGAAATGCTTACTGAACATATCAAAATGTTTTAGAGAAATATCCCACGCAATGCTTATTTGAACAAATACTGTTTTCTCAATCAATGAAGAAAACAAACTAAAAATACTCAGTGTAATCAATCAGACCAGTAAGTTTGAGGTATTATTCCAAATCTTATATAAAATAGAATTTAATGAGGGGAAAGTGATCACGACAAGAAAAAAAGTCTAAACCCTTTAAGAAAAATATGAAGAAAAAAAATTTTTTTGGTATATTTAGCCTGGAAAAATATAGAAGGGGACATGAATGCCATCCGCCTATATTTTGAAAGTTGTCTTAACAGAAAATTTATACAGTCCTCACGGGACAAATGAGTATGAACAAATAAAGAAAAGTTTTGGTTGACCCTCACTCAAACTCTTCAGGGATGGAAAGGGTCACGTGGGAAGACAGTGAGTAATGTAACTGACTGAGTTCATCCATAGGTTCAAAGAACTTAAAGCATTCAAACGCAGGGGTTAGATTCGGTAATCTTTAAACTATCCTCCAATCGTGGACCTCTACGGTATCAGCTCTAGAATTGTTGATACTTGTGGTCTTGTGTTAAAAAGTTCTCAAAATGAAGTCTCAACCGGGCTCTAAACTGAACATTCCATTACTATTCCTATTTCCGAGTGTGGTCTTAGGACCATTTTAAAACACAGCGCCCTTCACATCTAATTGGTTCTTTTTTTCTCACCTTTCCCCAGCATTATCTTAAAGAAAGTCAGTAATCATCTCAATATTGCAAATATCAGTACAGAACTATATGTGGGTCACAATTTCCAAATATATAGAAAAGTAGGGCAAATAAACAAATGACTGAATATTTATAATAGATCAAAAGTTACATAAACTTTTGATATTTTTTAAAATAGCACATCAAGAGAATATAATGTTGTTTAATTATACAAAATACAAATATTTTCCATTTATTGAAGAAATCCTACTTGTAAACAAAAACCAGTCAACTGTGGATTATCTGAACTAATCTCAGGAACTTGTATTTGACTATTTACTCCCAAGTGGTAGACTATCTTTCTCAACAGTGCGTTGCCCGGTGGGTGCAGCCAGTGGACTGAACGTAATCCTATGCACCAAGAGGTCAGCAGTTAAATTCCGGGTCATGGCACAGGCACAGGCACAGGCACAGGCTGTGGATCGATGCCTAACAGGTGTTGTACAGGAGGAAGCCTATCGATGTTTCTATCTCATCAATATTTCTCACTCTCCCCCCTTCACATTCCTCTCTAAAAAATAAAAATGAAAAAAATAATTCAATAAAAACTTATTTTTTTAGAAAGTTTGAGTGTGAAACCATATACCAACCCATTTCAGACAACAGTTAACATCAGTATGAAACTCCAGATTAAGAAAGTAGATGAGGAAGATTTCCGGAAAACTCCAAGGAAAGGTATCACAGGAAAGCTATGGAAAAAAGCCCACCCACCAACTAAAAAAATAAAAAAAGTATGAGCTCTAAAAGATGACTATAAAACAGCATGTTGAAAATGAAAGAAGGGAACCCCACAGCATGTGAATTATAAATAATTGACTATAAACATTCATACTGAATTAAATGTACAAGTCAAAAATTCTAGCCAACTTAATTCAATTCTCAATATGTAATTCACTTTGCATCTTTTCAGGAAAAAAGATCAATTAACATTGATATTATGTGCCTGAAAGGAGTAACACAGGGATTATTATTAGTTAAAAATAGCTTTGAACCACTGATTTAAAAGTTCAGATGGTGATGAATGAAAGTTAGCCAGATAGATTCCAAAGTAAATATTAATTCTATTAAACTAAGATATAAAAAAATTCTACAGATATTATGTCATAAAACTGAAAGAGAGCTTTCATGGTTTGCTTCATTGTTGTTTTTACATATACCTGGTTTTGAATACTATTTTTCTGAAGATACTGACTCCAAGGATCTGGTATCTGTTCATCTGATGCTTGATTAGATGTTCGAGAATTAATTTTAAGTAAATAGCAACCCTGAGTTCCGTATTTCTGTTTCATTTCTTCATAAATGGATTCAGCTCTAAATTAAAAAATGAAAAACACTTGTAGTAAGTAGGGAGCAGACTTTAGGCAACAAAAGATACTAAAATAATTTTAAAATGATGTAAGAATAATCTCCTAAAAAGGCAGAACAGAAAATTAGAGAGAGACTAATTTTCAAATGAAAACAAAGATAATAATCTAACTGAAATTCATCGGCTTGGATAAAGCAGGGTTTCCAAAGTGTGTTCTTTGGAATAAAATTTTGCAATTCCTATGTTACTCAAAGAGAGTTCTGGCGGTGAAACTTCTTCCATTTTTGAATGTGCACCATGAATTTATAAAGAGCAGCAAACAGTACTGTAACTTTCAACTCTGAGGATTTCAAGAAATATGACTTTGGGAAATTCTATCTTAGAGAACAGACAGTTATCAAAAAATACTAAGTGCTAAATAGAAAAGTACAGTAGCCCACACTTATAAAACATCTTTAGCTGCCAGTTTACCCTTCACTTAGCTGTCTCCAAAGGGATACAGTATAGAAAAGGAGAGAGAAAACTCAAGAAGAGCAGCCATAGAATTTATTACATAAAATCATTCCATTTTTCTTGCAAAATTTATAATAGTTATATCCAAGAGCTGTATATCAGATGTAACAAAAAGCATTTTGATATCCATGCTTTATGTTAACTAAACCTCCTCGCTGGTAGGAAATAATTCAAATGACAAAACAGCCTTAGAAGCAAACAGTATATTTTGATGGAAAATGAAATTCTGGTACTTAGAGCTAATCTAGTTTAAATAGGGTTTTTTTTTAGTCAATCAGACATCTGGTGCAAAAAAAAAATTCCTGGAAAACCTTATATATCATTTTCAAATTGATAATACTATGCCAATAACAAGCCTAGCACACATTTAAATTAAATCAAACCATAATACATACTATAAAATTAAGGTTAGAAAAGTAGTTATAAGTTTCTATAAACACAGATATAAGGAGGATACATGCATGTACTTATATTCAAGTACAATCAACTAAACTTCTGCTCGTGAATCACTAATCTAATACCTGAACTACCACTTAAATGTCCTAGAACCGTAGTCAGCAAACTGTGGCTCGTGAACCACATACGGCTCTTTGGCCCCTTGAGTGTGGCTCTTCCACAAAATACCACAGCCTACGCGAGTCTATTTTGAAGAAGTGGCGTTAGAAGCAAGTTTAAGTTTAAAAAATGTGGCTCTCCAAAGAAATTTCCAGTTGTACTGTTGACATTGGGCTCTGTTGACTAATGAGTTTGCTGACCACTGTCCTAGAAGATACATAACACATTTAACTGATAGAAACTAATCTTAACAACCAGTTCAAAATTATTTCTATTCTTTATCCTATAGGTTATAGAGTATTTATGATTTCAAAGATTAGTAATCCTCAAAATAATTCTTTGGTTTTATAGAGAAAAATTTATTAAAAAGATGGCTTATGCTCAACATAAGGGCAAGAAATAATTATTCAAATGCCTATTATAAATGGCATGGTGACATCAGAAAAGTGAGAAACAAAGGATTTGATACACATCTTAAACCAAAATTCAAAGTCAACTCCATAAGTAAATTGCTTTTAGTGTTATCTTATTTTTTAAGAAAATTTTAAAGATATGTTATTCACTTATCTGAAAGATAAAAGGACTACAGCAAATCACTAATAATAATTACCATATTTTCCGGCGTATAAGACGATGGGGCGTATAAGATGACCACCAACTTTTCCAGTTTTAAAATACAGAGTTTGGGATATACCCGCCCTATAAGATGACACCCAGCATATAAGACAACCCCCAACTTTTGAGAAGATTTTCCTGGGTTAAAAAGTCATCTTATACGCCGGAAAATATGGTACTAAAGGGAACATAAGAAAGAAATGTTTGGATGTTTCTGAGGTTGTGAAAAACATCAAGGCTAAAAATATAAAGTGACAAGAGAGTGAAGAGTGAAAAATTAAGTGCCTATAAGCAACAGCCAGGAAGTGAAAAGTCAGATGAAAACTGGGAAGGAAAAAAAAGAGAGAGAAAATGAGAAATAATTTTATATAAATTAAGAAATAACACCTTAGACCTATAGGTGTAAAATGGCAAGCACTTGTGTACAATAATTATGCTAACAGAGATTCACAATGAAAGAAAAGTTTGGGTAAGCATATGAAATTTAACATAAAAATGATTCAGCTATTAACTCTAACTCTGAAATAAAAGGATTTAGTTACACTTTTTTTTACTCAATTTTTACTTTCTCAGATGAAAAAATATACCTAAAATTTAAATAAACCATGTTCAAATTAAAGTTATATCATTTAAAAGAAGGAAACCTCTTAATTAAAAATAAAGCTTACCTATGTTCATCTCCTGCACTTACATCGTGTAAGAGTACATAATATTTAAGCGTATTTGGTATAAACCACTTGGGGTAGGAATAGTCATTATTGTGTTGGATTCGATGCTGCTCTTGTGACAACTTTCCAAACTGCTCCATAGGTTCTGCTTCACTCGATGATGCTACCAGCATGCCTTGTAAACCATATTAAGGTAATTATCACTTACCACTCAGTGATAAAACTAGCCTATTAAAATCAACTTAGGAAGATAATTTCTGGGCCAAAAAAAAAAAAATGGTATTATAGGTTTTCCCAGCAAGTGCAAAATAATGTCTCTGACACTTCTATGTTATTCAAGGTTCTGAATCTTAAAGATTTTTCATTGACATTGTTAGGTCATTTACATATATCAATATGGAAAATAAAAACGGACAATATCAAAATTGCACAACTATCAATATATCCAATAATTCTGCTGAATCTTGCTCCTTCCCATTTCCCTGCAGTTTCATACTCTATCCTACCTCTTAACTTTTCTCTGTAATCACAATTTGAAAACTACAAAACAGCTTTTACTGAAAAACTAAAAAACTTTTTAAATATTAGCTTTTGCAAAAGCAATTAATTTTGAGACAATCTTCACAAGCAGTTAACACTGGCAGTCTCCATTTTTTCTTTCTAAAATGGCTTAATAATTTATTATGCATGCCCTGGCCTGTGTGGCTCAGTTGGTTGAGAGTCATATCATGTACCAAAAGGTCAATGGTTCGATATCCAGTCAGGACACATGCCTGGGGCATAGGAGGCAGACAATCAACGTGTCTTTCTTGCTCTCCTTATCCCTTCCTTTCTCTCTAAAATAAATAAAAACATATTACTAAAAAATAGGCCCTAACTGGTTTGGCTCAGTGGATAGAGCGTCAGCCTACAGACTGAAGGGTCCCAGGTTCGATTCCGATATAGGACATGTACCTTGGTTGCAGGCACAACCCCAGTATGTGCAGGAGGCGGCTGATCGATGTTTCTCTCTCATTGATATTTCTAACTCTCTCTCTCTCTCCCCCTTCCTCTCTGTAAAAAAAATCAATGAAATATATATATTTTAAAAAAGTTATACATAAACCACTTGAATTTGGGGATAAAGAAAAACAATAAGCAATCCCTCAGTATTTATTTTATAATAAAAATTAATTATTTTATAATAAAAATTTTATAAAAAAAATTCCACCAATCTCTATCTAGGATGCCACTTAACACAACAATAAAGAGAACTTTTGAAGCATTATCAATTTTAAAATAATCCACCCGCAGCTGGTTTGGTTCAGTGGAGAGAGCATTGGCCTGCAGACTGAAGGGTCAAGGGCACATGTCCGGGTTATGGACTTTGTCCCCAGAAAGGGGCATCCAGGAGGCAGTCATTCAATGATTCTCTCTCACCACTGATGTCTCCCTCTCTCTCTCTCTCTCTCTCTCTCTCTCTATCTCTATCTCTCTATCTCTCTATCTCCCTTTCCCTTTCCCTTCCCCTCTGAAATCAATAAAAACATATTTATTTTTTAAATCCACATTCTCTATATCCTTTCAACAATTTTGCCTTCATATAACTATTTCTGAGATTAGTAACTTTCAAAACATTTGATTTTAAGAGAACAAAAAAGGTCAAAGGATACACGCTAAATAGTGGTTCAGAAATTCATGATCCGATGCTGGCATTGATTGAAGAAAGGTCTCTCTGTAAGACTCAAACCATGGAGTAGTAGCTAAAATTAATCATACACACAAAACAGTTAAAATTTCTCAATGGAAGCAGTTTACAACAGACAAAATTTCAAGCCCATACTCCTTAAAGCCATAAATTAGTAATTTCTAGCAATACACAAGCATTTCCACCTGTGCTTTATATATACATAGGATGTATACATGATAAAGCCATATACACAAATACATTCATATATGAGAGTACATATAGGAGGTGTCCCAAAGAAATGTATACACACTTTGAATAATTATAAAGGCAGTATATATTATAATACATTTTCATTTCAAAATGCAACAGAATCAGCTGTTAAGAGTGTGTATACATTTTGTTGGCACACCCTATCTATTTGCAAATATAAAACTCATTTATTCCCAAACCTACATAACAATCCCACAATTTACTGACCTGTTAATGCTTTAAATGACACCTTCATGAGCAGAACGATTTTAGAACTAAAGTTTTGTGTTCTTGCCACTAGTCACATTGTCACAAGTAATGATACCATTTCAGAACACCGGTTCCGAAGTGGGAGGGGCTTTAACCGCCAGGAAACGGTTAGCAATGTTGGGAGACACTCTGGGTTGTCACACTGAGTGAGAAGTGGTGGTACTGGCGTCAGGGGAAAGGAATGGTGCAAAACACCCCACAACAAACACAACAAGCCAGCCCCGCTCAAAGAATCATATGGCTCAATGTCCACAGTGGCTCTCCAAAGCAATTTCAATAGTTGTACTGTTGTTGACTAATGAGTTTGCCGACCGCTGCTCTAGTCAAACTATATTCCTTTTGGGCCTCGGTACATCAGGAAAAAATAGACATTACCATTTACTAACTGGATCTAACTGACCCTTGATATCTTACTGTGTTTTTAATTCACTTTACAAATTATTTACAGAATAAGGGCACAGCAAAAAATAAATAAATAGCAGGGCTGTCCAATAAGTAGTTAGCCACTAGCAACATGTGATTAGCAAGCACTCGAAATGTGGCTTGTCTGCATTACGATGTGATATAGATTTCAAAGGCAGACCAAAAAAAGAAAAATTTCCAACTATACATTGAAATAATATTTTGTGTAGTCTGGGTTAAGAAGATATAATATTAAAATTAATTTCACCTGTTTTTTTTAAATTGTTTTTATTGATTTTTAGAGAGAGGAGAGTGAGCGAGAGCGAAACATTGATGGTAAGAGTGAAACACTGATCAGCTGCCTCGTGCACATCCCAACCAGGGATGTGCCCTGACCAGGATCGAACTTGGGTGCATGGGACAATGCCCCCAAATTCACACTGGCCAGGGCTTCACCTGTTTTTTATATTTTTTACTGTAGCTATAGAACACTGAAAACAATGTAAGTGGCTCACAAATCTCTACTGGACAGTGCTAGTCTAGAATGCTACTGTCACACTGCCCTCATTTCTGATGTGGCTAACTGTGAAAAATTGTGTCTTCCACTGTCAAATTTATTTTCTTTGCCAACATGGACTAAAAGTGAAGTTCTCAATACTCATCTGCATTCAAAGGGGAAAAAGTGAAAGCAAAGATAATGGCTACAAATGTCTTCATTCTTCCTTTGTAACTCCTTCAAAGAAAATGCTCTGAGACAACTGTTGAAAGTATCACCTACACAACCCAAAACTTTCAATATGTTTCCAATATGTTTCCTTTTCCTGACCTATTTTAACCTTTAAGAGGAAACCCATGAATTAGTAAACACTAGAAGAAAGCAACTGGCATAAAATGACAGAGATCACAACAAAGAGGAAAGCAACTAGAAGAAACAGGTTATTCTTGGATAAAAGAAATTTTAAAGACCACCAATAATATCCATATTGGTGTGTAAAATAAAAAGATACAATATACCATGGGCAACACAAAATTTAAAACTGAAGGATATCATAGTAATGATTTATTGCAATACTGTTTCATCTTTCTAGGCAATTTCATCATTCTGGCACTTTCTTAGTTGGTAGTAATTGATAATTCACAGGATGGTGAAAAATACTTTAAGATATTGGAAAAATTGCACTAGACATTTTAAATAATTGCACTAGACATTTTAAATAGTCATTTTTTAAAAGCGCTCTTTATGCTTTTTATTCTTACATAAAAACTTAGAAAAAATATTAAAGAATATTAAAACAATCCTCTAAAATACTGTTTACACATGACTACTCTCCAGAGAAAAAAGTAGGAAAAAACATTCTTCCTTATCAAAACAGGATATAACCCAAATTATGCTATTCTAAAACAATACCTGGATTAAAAGATAATGTAAATCAGGAGTAAACAATGAACAATAGATGATAGGATCGATAACTTAAGTTGCACAAGCATCACCAGACTGTCTGTTTTAGAAAAATTAGACAGACGTGTTAATTGGGACAAATAATTTTTTAAAAAGCAGCTGAGTAGAAAAGATAGGCAGGAGTAGAGTAAGAACAATCTGGAAAACTCAGGCCAACATCGAAAATACCTGTATTTAATGAGGATTCTTTCATTTCCATCAAAGTGTCTTTCCAATTACTGTACCAAGGAACACTAGCTTTAATTGACCGATCTGATGAAGAAAACATGGCACTGGTAAGGTAGTCTTATGAGGTAAAGACATAACATGTATTTCTTAAATAGGATGGGTAATAAGTATGCTGACTCGCATTAATGGCAAAAATTAGAAGTCTTTTTCCAGACAGAGAATATCTTATTTGAAATGGATAACATCACTCATGTATCTCTAGAGTATCACTGTTTTAACAGGATTTTATTATAATTCATTCAGTGCTTTAGCATATCTCATTGCCAGTCTTCAAGACCAACACAGGAGATGTCTTAAAGTCTCACTACCCAACAGAGAAGACCAGTTTTGTTATGTCCAGTCAGGGTTTTAATGCCTCGACTAGAAATAGAAAATAATGCCAACGGCTCATCAGATATTTAAGGTAAGATTCCAATATGAAAGAGACCTAAACAAACTGAAAAATAATACAAATGAGAGAAAAATCCTAAGACAAGGAAACTTAACAACTTATTAACATTCTCAGAATTAAGTTTCCACAAGAGGAAACAAGAACTACATGCCACAAAAAGAAACATCAGCCCGGCCGGAGTGGCTCAGTGGTTGAGCATTGACCTCTGAACAAGGAGGTCACAGGTTCCCAGACTTGACACTTGCCCAGGTTACCAGCTCATCCCCAGTGGGGGGCGTGCAGGAAGCAGCCAATCAATGATTCTCTCTCATCATTGACCCTTCTATCTCTCTCTCTCTCTACCTTCCTCTTGAAATCAATAAAATCGTATTTTTAAAAGATAAAAGAAAAATCGAGAGCAAGGGAATATTAAAATTTCAATAGAAAATAGCAAATAAAGTCAAGAGCATCCCCCAGAAAAAGGCCTAAGAGATGGAGACGGGCAATATTAGAAGAAAGATGAAAACATCAGAGGAGTAACTCAGGAAGCCTTACCTCCAGCTAACAGTAGTTCTAGAAAGAGCAAAGTAAACACCGGAGAAGAAATTAACAAAGAAAAAAACACACAAGAAATTTCTCAGGATTACAGATTTTGCATGACCAGATCATCAAAAGGGGCTACACAGTACAATGAGGAAAAAAGGAGTTAAATCAGGTCCAAAAGTGAAATCTCAAAATAAGTGGAAGAGCTTCTAGAAGTTGAAGGAAGAGGGGGAGACCTATCATAATGGCATAGAGTTTCTTTACAATACCACAAGTTCTTAGAAGTGAAACAATTCTGTGAGAAGTCATTTCTAACTTAGAATATATACAGTCAAGTATGTAAGAAAATAAGTAGAAAAGAAAAGCATTTTTCAGACAGTCATTTCTCAGAAAATGTCCCTCCCCGCAGAGTTTCTTAGGAAGTACTTGGAGATGTCCGTCACCAAACTCAGGAAATGTGCCCAAAAGGACATGAGTGAGAGGCTACAGAGAAGGGCAGGGAAAGAAATGCCAGAGATGACAGCTGTGGAGTAGGTTTTGGACGGAAACCAGACCAAAAGAGAGAAGAATGGTGTTTTGCAACTTTTATTTCATTATCTCCCCCATCAGCCTTTTTCTTTCCTAACTGGTCCTTCCCCCAAAAAAATACTTTTAAGTAATACCGCAGGCATTCTATGTATCCACTTATGTAGCACAGGCCTTTGGAGAGCCACAAACCTCGGTAATATCTAGATTTTTTGTCTACCAAATCTCTCCCCTGAAGGCTGTCATCCCCCATGGAGAAGGAGAAAACTTCAGGAAGGAGATCTTTTGATATGGAAAGATAAACATAATATTCTAAGCTTGAAATTACCAAAGTAACTTATCCTGCTATAATTAAAATTAACACAGAAGAAAATTATGATCACTTAAACAATATACTTTTATAAATATTTCTGTCTATACAAGTATAACCAACTAACTTCGTGACCTAAAACATACCACTTAGGTGCTCTCAGTGTGTTTAACACGATCTTTAACTATGCAATTATTCTAAATAATTAAATTATTATATTATAAATGGCACTGACTTAAAGATTATTTTATTAGGCTACTGAAACATCCTGATTAGATGATGTGCTTTTTTAGGCTTCTGAAATATCCTGATTAGATGATGTACTTTTAATCTTTTCCCTCTAAAAACCTATCCCATGTCCCTCTTTTTCATACTGAGAGTCACACCAAATTCTGCTAAGTCACTTTACATATTAATATAACATTTCACCTATCAATCTTATCATGAAAATGTGTATCACTCAAGCACTCAAAAAGTATTAAGCATTTATCCATACATTAATTATAGTACTACTTAATTATAGTACTATTTATATCACAAAAGAATATGTTGTTTTTCATCTGCCATTTTTCTTTCATTCAAGAAATATTTATTACATACATGTTCTAGGCCAGTGGTCGGCAAACTGCGGCTCGTGAGCCACCACGGTTTGCCGCTCTGTTGACTAATGAGTTTGCCGAACACTGTCCTAGGCATTCTTTTAGGTGCTGGGAGTAAAATAAAGAGCAAAGTCCATGCCCTCAGGAAGCATCTATTAGCTCCACAAGTAAAACTATAGAAACAATTTTATCATGAAAAAATAAAAAAAAAATCATGTGATTCAGTTTCAATGGCTAGTGGACTACTCATCTATCTATAATAATAAAAGCATAATATGCTAATTATACCGGACGACCTTCCAGACAAAAGCGAGGGAGGCCTGGGTCCTGGGTGCCAGAGGGAAGCTGGTGCCGGCAGCCAGGGGAAGGCAGGCCCACTAGGGCACGAATTTTGTGCACCGGGCCTCTAGTTTGATTTTAACTTCCTGAAAAGCAGTAACTGCTATTTTCAACATGGTATTCAGATCTATCATTCAGTGAGCACTTCAGTGTTTGTTAAATGATTCCCAAGTTACAAAATTACTTTTTCTCAAAAAGAGCAATTCCTTTTAAAAATAATAAACCTTCTTACATACCACTGATGTTGAGGTCATAGTCTCCTGCCGTAATCACATTGGCTACCAGTCCGTCCGCAGGCTGACTGCCAGAAACAACGTCACTCAGAAGTTTCCGAATGGCTCCAGGCTGGGGCGGCTGGGTGATAATGTTGCTCACTGCTATCTTCAAATTCTTTATTATGTGAAGCTGATTATTAGGATCTCTCATATGAACTTTAGGGGAAAGAAAAACATGAAATTAATTCTACACAATTCATAACAACTATAACAATAAAAAAAAATTGGGTTCATGTTTTACAAACAAAAAAGATGATCAAATCAGAAACCAGAAATTTCTAGTGCAACAGCCTTCCATAAATACAACTGACTTACAACATTCCCTATAATCAAAAGGGCTAGCCAGACAGTCTAACCTTCTCTGGCAATGCTACTGCTCATGTCCCTACAGTATTATCTTCCTTCTTCCTGTTTGGAGTTGCCAGGGACATCCAACATATGTACCACGTCGCTCCTTCTCACCTCACAGTGCGGCTGTCCAGCAGTATAAAGTCTGTGGCACCAACACTGAAAATGGCGGTAAAGGGGAAGAAAGGGGACTAAATGACGCACTGGGGATTCCTCTCCTTCCTCCGGAATGCTTCCTGCATTCTCAGCCACTACTGTCCTCTCCTAGGAATCCCGGGATGCTGACAGTGGAAGGTACTGGAACAGAAGGTATACGGAAACTCTCTTCTTTCTGCTCAAGGTTGCTGCGAACCTAAAACTGCTCTAAAAAATAAAGCCTATTTTAAAAAATCAACAGCCAGCCCTAACTCGTTTGGCTCAGTGGACAGAGGGTCAGCGTGCGGACTGGAAGGTCCCAGGTTCGATTCTGGTCAAGGGCATGTACTTTGGTTGCGGGCACATCCCCAATAGGAAGTGTGCAGGAGGCAGCTGATCGATGTTCCTCTCTCATCCATGTTTCTAACTCTCTGTCCCTCTCCCTCTCTCTGTAAAAAAATCAATAAAACATATTAAAAAAAACCAACACCCAGATCCCTCTTCCCATCCCCAATATCTCTTGCCGCTACCCTGTTAGAGGTCTTGCCTTAAGTCCATGGGATTTATAAGCAGTGGCTCAGAGCGTCAGGCTAAGAGGTAGGTTCTTAGGAGATTACACTAAGACAGTATCCACGGTGCACAGAGGAAATGGGAGCCTGACTTTCATAAAATATATTCAAGCAGTTTCCGGGGTATTAGAGCAGCCCATTGTATGAAGGTCCAATTTTTAAAAAAATATATTTTATTGATTTTTTTTTTACAGAGAGGAAGGGAGAGGGATAGAGAGCTAGAAACATCGATGAGAGAGAAACATCAGCCGCCTCCTGCACACCCCCTAATGGGGATGTGCCCGCAACCAGGATACATGCCCTTGACCGGAATCGAACCTGGGACCTTCGGTCTGCAGGCCGATGCTCTATCCACTGAGCCAAACCGGTTTTGGCAAGGTCCAATTTTTGAAGTCAGATTTCTTTTTTTTTTTTTTTTTAAGAAAATGTCTCTTTAGCTTTTTATTTATTTCAGAGAGGGAGAGATAGAAACATCAATGATAAGAGATAATCATTGATCTGCTACCTCCTGCTAGGCATCGAGCCCGTTACCCAAGGCATGTGCCCTTGACGGGAATCAAGCCCCAGGACCCTTCAGTAGGAGGCTGATGCTCTGGCCTGCAGGAAACTGATCACTGTCTCACTAATAGAAAGGTGTGGACAAGGAACCCGGAAGGCTGGTCAACCTTGAAGCTCTGAAAGGTCAGAGCCAGCCACTCCCTGTCTAATTGAGCAGTGGTAGCTGAAGCAACTTCCCCACCAAATAATCATGTAAATCCTTACTGTTATGATAATCTGCCTGTGACTGGAATGGCCTGCCTAAGGGAATGGGTAAATCCCTGAATAAAAGGGATGGCAAGGCCAAGGCCAAAGCAAAGCGTAGTCCTCTCTTGGGCTTCCGCCTAGCCCCCCATTTCCCAAATTAATGCTTTTCTATCTTTCATTTGTTTGCGGCCTTCTCCAGAACCCGAACCCTGAACCACGAGGGACGTGAAAGGGGTTCCCACACTAGCTACTGAGCCAAACCAGCTAGGACTGAAGTCACATTTTATCTTAAATCCCAACCCACCACTTATTAACGGGGTTACCCTGAATAAGTTTTTAATTTTTGTTCTTCAATTTCCTCCTCTGTAACATGTGATTAAAACCTACTTCCCCAGGGTTATTTTAAAGATGTACGTGGGACAGTGTGGGTGAGACAGTAAGTGTAGAGCACTGAGCCATGCCTGGCACATACATAATCATATAGTTAAGTTCTCCAGAGGTGATGGAGGCAGATTTAACACGTTATTATAAAAACATCATGAACCACTGTATACAAATGAGAGGCAACTCTGGAAAACTGGCTCTGGATACCTACCCATAAAAAAAAAAAAAAATGACTTTTATTCCCAATGGAAAATGCTTTCTACTAAACTTTCAATTTCAGGCCCGCCTATATTTTAAATAAGGTTACATCTATAAAAACTGTCTTCCTAAATTTCCTGAGAACCTCTGTTGATTTCTAAGCTTTTAATTAAAAACAAAAAACAAAAAAAACACAAGTTTATAAAAACTACATGGAATATGTGCACTGTATTATAAATATATGTACCAAAGTGCAAATAAAATACATGCAAATTCCATTACAATGGCTCCTATGAAGGAAGGAAATGAGACCAAGGGAAGGTTTAAAGGTGACTTCAAGGGTATCACTGATGTTGGTTTCTTTTCAAAGGAAAGAAGACAAAGTAAATATGACCAGAAGGTTAATATTTGTTGGTTCTGGGTAGTGGGAAGCTGTTTCTGGTACTCTCTGCATTCTTCTGGAATTGTTTATTTTTTCTGAGTTCTCTCTCCCTAATTAAACTTTCCAGCTAGTCTAACTATGAAACAGAGAAACCAAAAAACAAAAAAAATATTATGGTACATTTCTGATACTTTTAGAAACAAGTATTTTCCTTGAAGTTAGTTCACAATTGTTGAATCACGTGAGTAGCCATGTGTGTATTAAACCTCGCTCAAGTTTGGCCAGTGTGGCTCAGTGGTTAAGCATGCAATGTATGAATCAGGAGGTCTAGTTCGATTCCAATCCAGACACATTGCCAGTAGGGGGCATGCAGGAAGCAGCAATCGATGATTCTCTCTCATCATTGATGTTTTTCTCTCTCTCTCCTTTCCTCTCTGAAATCAGTAAATACATATAAAGTCGGGGCTGCGAAGGTGCCGAGCCCTTGCACGAATTTCGTACATCCGGCCTCTAGTCTATACATAAACCTCTCTCAAACTTTTAAATTGACCTATTAACACAAAAAGGATATTTCAGTTTTGCACTCTACTCAGACTGGGCTTGTCAGTTAGGTAACCCTAACAAATGCAGAAATGAATTAATCGGGGTGGCAGCCAGTCTCTGAAACGGCCCCCCACGATCCTGATGTTTCCTGTTACACACGCTCTTGTGTAGTCACCTCCCACATCCCAGGGCTGCTCTGTGTGACCAACAGAACACAGCAAAAGCAATGGTAGAGAATTCTGAGAGAAGGTTATGACAGAGTGCAGCTTCTATTCTGGTTCTCCCTCCGATGACCCCCTCTGAAAGGAGCTAACTGCCAGGCCAGGGTACTCAGGAGCCTCTGGCCACTCCCTCTGAAAGGAGCTAACTGCCAGGCCAGGGTACTCAGGGAGCCTCTGGCCAGGCCCACGTGGCACTGAGTCTCGGCCACCGTCAGTGAGGAAGTGAGACTGCCAGCAAGCATGAGTGAGCCTGGAAGAGGATCCTCAAGCCCGATGACGGCAGTTCTTGCTGACAGCTCCGCTTGCAACTTCAAGAGAGACCCCGAGCCAAAGCATCCGGCTAAGCCACTCCCAGATTCCTGAGAACAATAAATGCTTTGTTTAAAGGTACTGAGTGTGGGGGTCACTTGTTAATGATAATAGAAACAGGGATATCACAATATAAGAGCTAATTATAATAAGAAAAGTTCTCTTGAATTCAAAAGCTTCAGAACTAAATTATATTAAGGCTTCGTTAAGATTATAACTGCACAAAAGGAGACCATCTATATATATAAAAGGCTAAGCAACTGACTGTCCAGTACTCAGGATGTGCACTGACCAGCAGGGGGCAGACGCTCAATGCAGGAACTGCTGAGCTGTGGTGACCTGGCAGTGGCACACCTTTGCAGAGGGCACTCTCGCATTCTCGGACCCCTCGGGAATGTTGGAGAGCTGGTTTCGACCAGATTCCTGCAGGCCAGGCCTAGGGACCCCACTTGCCAGAGGGACCATGTTCACTCCCAGATGCCCCGGACCACAGGAGGTTGGCTCCAGGTGTGTCCAGCCCCTATCGCCCAGCCACACCGGCTACCTTCTAATTAATTTCCTTTCAATGTGCACAAATCCATGCACAGGATCACTAGTATATCATAGAACAACTCAGTATCAAAATGAAATTCAACTATTGTGGTGATTCCCAGAAAAGGGGTAAGGAGTGTGAAAGAGGGTATAGGAAGGATAAATGAGGATGGAATAGATAGGTTACCAGATAGTTATTCATTATCTTGAATACTGTATTATGAAGTAATATTTCTCAGTATATGCTACTCCATGGAATACTGCTTCCTCCAGAAAGTTAAGAGCTGGTTTCTGAAAAACTGATCCCATGTTCAAATAAATTTGGGAAATAAAAAAAATAGTATATATCTAAATGGAAATAATAAAACTTGAAACAGCCTTTGCCTAATGGGCCAGGGAGTAAGAACAGGTTTTTAATTTCACCTAGGTGGGGTCATCTAGATTTAGAGAGAAAGCAGAGTCCTAAAATTTGGTTTTCAGATAAAAATTAAATTTTTAATGCATTCATTGGTTGCTTTTTTTTATTTATTATTGACAGTATAATAGATGTCTACCCTTTTCCCCTCCTTTGCCCCACCCGCCCAAGTCCCCTCCTTAAGATCTTTTTAACCCGGACCAGTGTAGCTCAATTGGTTGGAGTGTAGTCAGTCCCCATACACTAAAAGGTGAAGGGTTCAATTCCCAATCAGGGCACATACCCAGGTTAGGGGTTCAATCCCAGGTCTGGGCACCTGCCGGAAGCAACCAATTGATGTTTTTCTTTTTCTCTCGCTCAAATGAGTAAAAACATACCCTCAAAAAAACAAAAACACAAAACACCATATCCTCAAGTGAGGATTCTTTTTAAATGATCTTTTAATATTGGTTATATATTGAAATAACATTTTGGAAACCCTGGGTTAAATAATATACGTTACCAGTCATTAAAACTGATTTCACCTGTTTCTTTGCAGTTTTTTATCCTGTGAACACTAACTTTAAATTGTATGTGTGACTCACATTATATTCCTATTGGGCGGCGCTGCTGCCCAGTGTGAATAAGTAATTCTCAATTCTGCCAGGAGAGAAGAGGGCCTGATTAGTCCCTGTCTTGAGTCACAAGGCCTGTGTTTAAATCTCTCCCACAGGTAAGACCGGACATGTAGCCTCTGCCTCAGTGTCCTCCAATGCACAATGACCATCCCGGTGCCTACCCCATAGAATCCGGTAAAGACTACAAGAGAAAAGCTCTGGAAAACAGGTATCAGGTAGTAGCATGATTACTTATTAACAAAGCAGGAGAGCACGCAGCCTCTCAAAGAATGGAGGAATGTAGGGCACTTAGCTGTTCTTGTTGACTTAGTGACACGCTGGAGGAGCAGCTGGCTGTGCCGGGGCTGAGGAAAACCCAGGCGCCCCCAACTCTGCTCAGCGCACCTTCCTCTCTCCTGTCACCACCACAGGGACTCAGAAAGGAGCTGCTCGCCCCAGGAGCACACCTGTGGCATGTGGGCGCATGACTTATGGCACAGCACCGTTTCTGTGCAGAAGTCATCCAACCAAACCACCGGCAGAGGCGTTCACGTGACACAGCTGTATTTTTTAAAAAGTATATATACTTTTACTGATTTCAGGGAGGAAGGAAGAGGGAGAGAGAGAAACATCCATGATGAGAGAGAACCATGGTGGATCGGCTGCCTCCTGCAAGTCCCCCCACTGGGGACTGAGCCCACAACCCGGGCAGCTGCCCTTGACTGGGATCGAACCTGGGACCTTTCAGTTTGCAAGCCAACGCTCTACCCACTGAGCCAGACCGGCTCTCGATTCCAATAATTACAGGCTGCTGCTGTTCCTGGTGATTAAGCCCCTATAGGGCAACACAGCTGTATCTGAATGAAGCCTTCGTTGTATACAGACTTGGCTGTGTTCTGTTTGCCAAGTACATACAGTTAAAGGCCCTGGGTACCTACCTGCAGCTCTGTTAGACCTGGTTTTTTCCTAATGAAGACGCTAACGCTGTAAAAATCAGGCAGCACCCCCAATAAAAGGCACATCCCTACTGACGATGTAATTCCTATCTGAAAAAACAAATTTCAGGACTTTTCCTTCCCTCTACATCAGCGGTTCTCAACCTTCCTTGAAGACAGCTCCTCATGGGGTGGTGACCCCCAACCATAACATGATTTCCGCGGCTACTTCATCGCTGTCATTTTGCTGCTGTCATGAACTGTCATGTCAATATCTGATAGGCAGAATGTATTTTCGTTGTTACAAATGGAACATCATTAAAGCATCGTGATCAATCACAAAAACAATACGTAATTATACGTTGTGAAATATTTCTAATGACAAATCAATGAAATGTTGTCTTGAATCGTGGTGTCGCATGGGTAACAACAGTCTTCCTAGGACAACAGTAAACTACATGGCTACACTTTGTGACACCGAGGAGCGGCGTGTTGGTTCCCGAGACCATGAGAAATAGGTGTTTTCCGCTGGTCTTAGGCGACCCCTGTGAAAGGGTCGTTCGACCCCCAGGTTGAGAACCGCTGCTCTCCATGAACCATGTGTCCTTCCTCCCCGTAGCAAATCCTGTTTCAAGTCTTTCTTTATTCCCCACCATCACACCTCTTTTATCTTCTGCATGAAAAGTAAAACAACGACAGGCCTAAGAAAAAGTTAACAATTTCCAAAAGAAAAAAAAAAAAGAGTCAAATAGCGAAACAGGCGCTTCCAAAGAGACGCGCCTCGTGGCTGTCAAACACACCGTCCTCCCGGGTGTCAAACACACCATCCCCCCCACCCACCCCGGGGTCCAGTTTGACAGCCGGGAGGGTGCGGATTGGGGCTTCTCCCCGGCACCTCCCGGCCTCGCCGGCGTGACAGCAGCTCCTCCCTCCCCTGCCGCCGGGGACCGGGCCGCGGGGGGACCTCCGCCCTTCTCTCCGCCGCGGCCCGCGTTTCCCCTGCAGCAGCGGCAGCGGCAGCAGCCACCCCGCCGGCGGCGGGTGCGCGGGGCCCAGGGAAGCGCCCGGAGGGAACCCGGGGGCCGGTGGGGACGGCGCGGTCGGCAGCGGCTCCCGCGGGGCCCCGCCGCCCGCCGCCTCCGGGATGTAAACATCGCCCTCGCGCCGCCGCCGCCGCCGCCGCCGGAACCGGGGGGGCGGGAGGGGGTTGCCGGGGTGACGGGGGAGGAAAGGGGGGAAAAGGGGGAGCCCACGTACCCTCGGAGGTGAGGCGGGTGAAGGGCCGCAGCAGCTCGGCGAAGCTCAGCTGGTTGCGGCGCGCCAGGCGCTCGGCGTCGTCGCTGCACAGCGCGGCCACGCACGGCACGAACGCGTCCGGGATGAGCTCCTGCACCGACTGCACGCACTGGGCCATCGCTCCCGGCCGCCGCCGCCGCCGCCGCCGCCCGCCGGCCTCTCACCCCCGGCCGGGCGCGGCGCCCCGCACCGAAGCCTCGAGACCGAGCCCAGCACCCGACAAGCCGTCGCGGCGTCCGGAGGCCCCGCCGCCGCCGCTCCGCCGCGCTCCCCGCCGCCGCTCACGTCCCGCCCATGAGGCGGACGCGCCGACCAGCCAGCCAGCCAGCCACCCCCCGCCCCCCGGGACGCCTTTCCGACCGCCAAGCCTCGGTCACTGCCCGGCCGGAACCGCCATGTTGACGCCGAACCCTGACCCGCACCGGCAGAACGCGTCCCGACGGCCCCCGCGCGCGCGCGCCCCCTCACGTGACGGCGTGCC
>PVJN01006482.1:0-74783 GCA_004026805.1 Lasiurus borealis
CACACACACACACACACACACACACACACACACACACACACACACTTACCCAGTATAGTATATGGTAAATAGTATCAGAAGGAGAGGGTAAAGAGGTGGGTGACAGGATGGACGAAGGGATGGGTAAGGATGGAAGGTGGGGAAGGGATAAGGGAACAGCACTAGAAGGCCAAAGAACATTGCTGCCTTGCAGTCTGTGACATAATCAAGTCCCTAACATTACTCACAGCCAGGGCTGCTCTGTAAACCCGGGGAAGCCCTACGCTAGGGGCAGTAGGAAGGAAGCAAGACTTCCCCTTTGCCCTGTTCTAGGTGCTGGGTGGGGTGGCTTTGAAGAATGGAAGAGAGAGAGACTAAGATAAGCAAAGCTGGGAGGAAAAAATGGGGGGAGGGTGGCAAGGGCCAGAGAGCAGACCACCATGACTCATACCCAGACTGCAAGTCAGGTGCTAGAACCATAAGGGTGGGACAATCCCAAACAAAATAAACCCCTCAGCAATTCCAGAACACATCACTCAGCCTGCTGGGTTGGCAGCCTCCAAAAAAGACTAAGAAAATCCGTGATGGCCCTAACCGGTTTGGCTCAGTGGATAGAGCATCAGCCTGCAGAGTGAAAGTTTCCAGGTTGGATTCCAGTCAAGGGCACATACCTTGGTTTCAGGCACATCCCCAGTAGGAGGTATGCAGGAGGCAGCTGATTGATGTTTCTCTCTCATCAATGTTTTTCTCTATCCGTCTCCCTTCCTCTCTGTAAAAACTCAATAAAATATATAACCAAAAAAAACATCCATGATGGGAGCTTAAACTTAAAGAGGGTCACTCTGGCCCCCTCCACTTCAGATCAGAAGGTGTCTGGTGGAAAGTAGCAAGTGGGGGACTTCCAGGGGTCTTGATCCAGCATCTAGAAGGGTTCAGGAACCTGAAGAAGGGGTGTGCATAAAGTAATCAAGAGTCTAGAGACGAAACAATTTTGAAAAGTAATTGGGGAGTCAGAGGAGCTTAGCTAAAGGACCTAAGTTCTCCTTCTCTCAGGACCCCTTGCTATTGATTAACACAAATTGTCCTAGGGCAAGTTAGAAATATATACATCAAAGGGTAGGGTTTCTTATACACAGTTTATTGTCAGATTAGGGAATTGCCTTCAGCTGTCCAGGTGTTTGGCCAGGAGGAGGCAATAATTTGTAGATTAAGATGTCCTCAGCTGTCTGGCAGCAAGCAATCATTTAATGCATCCTTTTCAGGTCTGGGGAAACGCTTCCAGCTCTCTCCAGATGATTCAGCCCTGCTGACATGCTGGAATTGGCTTCCAGCAGGGGACAGAGTAGGTCAGCTGTCAGCTGCTGTACCAGACATGGGGGCTTTTCCGGGTGAGAGGGGAGGAGAGGCCACGGTCCACTAGCAGTGACTCAGCTCCTGCTGTTAAAAAGAAAACCACAGGCCCCAAATGGCATCATTCATGCTTAAAAAAAACATGATACCGAACCTAGACTTAATACCTAATCTAATTGCAGTGTTAAGCTCTACCAGAAACAGAATCTTCATCAGCCAGTCTGGAATATTGTGTCAAGAACTACGGGGCCTCTCCATGAACCAAAGAAAGAAGAGGCAATCTGTGTGACAAAGCCCTCTGTCTCTTCCCCCAAAGAAAAAATGTCTCTGCCCCCAATAACCCTTTCTTTTGTCCATAGCTCCCTTGTCCCACCCTTCCTATAAAAACCTGCCATTTTGTACAACCTCTTGCTGCACCTTTCTAGTTGCTATAATGGACGGTGCCGGTTTCATGAATCTCTTAATTAAAACCAATTAGATCTTTATATTTTCTCAGTTGAATTTTGTGTGTGTATGTGTTTGTTTAACTTTACTAAATCTATACCAGGAACCTCTGAATCTTTGCTCTTGAGACTTGAGAATTTGGAAACCTTGACTACTCTTTAGATAAATTTGAGAGATTAGCAAATTGTAATCAAATAATTTACTTAACAAAATATTTATTGAGCACCTACTATGTGGAGATACATCAATGAGCCCAATAAACAGAAGTCCCTGCCCCCATGGAGAGAACAATTTGGTGGGAAAGGCAGAATTAAAATGTAGAACAATAAATAAGATGCTTTCAGGTGGTGGTAAGAGGCTATGAAGAACATGTTTTATCTATTTAACAAACATTCAAAACTTACTACATGCCAAGCACTAGTGTAAGTGCTTAAAAGTATTAATTAGTTTAGTGCTTATGGAGTACCTTATTTGGTAAATAAAAGCAGGGTCTTGGATGGGGAGAGGTACTAATTCAGTTTATGTGGTCTGTTAGTTTCTTCTGGAGGGGACAGGCCTTTGAGGTGGGAACAGAAGATGAGCTAACCTCAATCTCCAGGCCAAGCATTTCAGGCAGAGGGCTGGTTCGAAGGCCCTGCGGCTAACTGGGTGTTTGAGAAACAATGCCACCTTGAGTGGAGCTTTGGGAGCAGATGTTAGAGTGGAACCAGATGGTGTCAAATTCCGCAGCCACTGGACAGATCCTAAAGGCGACCATGGCAGGCTACCATGAAGTGCTTGTGTTTTATTTTCTTTGTGTTTTTTTTTTTTAATATATTTTATTGATTTTTTTAAAGACAGGAAGGGAGAGAGATAGAGAGTTAGAAACATCGATGAGAGACATCCATCAGCTGCCTCCTGCACACTCCCCACTGGGTATGTGCACGCAACCAAGGTACATGCCCTTGACCAGAATTGAACCTGGGACCCTTGAGTCCGAAGGCCGATGCTCTATCCACTGAGCCAAACCAGTTAGGGCCTTATCTTGGAATCTTAAGAATGTTTATGTTTTCTTATTTATAGGATCCTGCAGTCCTGGTTATCTCAAATCACCAGATTCTTAGAATTTTTACAATCTTGTCAGATAATTTGCTCAATTCTGCTATCTAGGCCAGAGTTCTGTTCCTCAAAATAAGTCCTGAGTGTTCCCTGAAGTCTCTTCTGCTCTTGATTGTAGCCTCTGCCATAGCAGGGGAGCGCCCTGAGATCAGGCAGGGAGGCCGGCCTGCACTTCGTTGTCATGACGTAGGTGCCAGTTCTTCCTTTTTCTTGTTCTGAGGTGCTAGGAGGTCCTAAAGCCAAGCTCTAATCCAGACTCCTGGAACAGCTAGAGGTACCTCACATGGAGCCAAAAAATAAGTCCTGATTCCCCTCCTTCCTGCAAAACCTGTTCCAACAGCTTCCCGCCACAGCTGGTCTTCATGCCTTCCCCTCATCTCCTTCTCGCCTCTGTAAAAGGCACCGTCTTTCCACTTGCCATGTCGCCGTAAGGAATATTCAACCCTGTAAGAACTTTTATGAGTTTATTTGAACCAAACTGGGTATAATTGGCAGGAAGCAAAACCTCGACAGATTAAGAAAATGCTTCAGAGAATGGCAATTATTCACCTTATTTTATAAATTACAATCAAAGGAGAAGACATAAGGGGATTACATGAAATCCACTGGTGATAGAACAGGGAGGCATGAAAAAGCAAAGGGGGAAACCTTGGGTACTGTACAAAAAATAAAATGGCCCTCACCAGTTTGGCTCAGTGAATAGAATGTCGGCCTGCGGACTGAAGGGTTCCGGGTTCGATTCTGGTCAAGGGCATGTACCTTGGTTGCAGGCACATTCCCAGAAGAGAGTGTGCAGGAGGCAGCTGATTGATGTTTCTCCCTCATCGATGTTTCTAACTCTCTATCCATACTCTCTTTTCCTTTCTGTAAAAAAAACAATAAAATATGTTTTTTATTTACGTGAAATGAATAGACACTTCCTTTTACATAAGTGGATACAGAATAGTTAACAGTCAACAATGAACATGATAACAGTAACAATGAGGGTAAATGTGGTCTCTGCTCTAGTGCAGTGATTGTGCTGTGGGATCAGAGGTAGGAATTACTTTGTTATTCCAAAGGTTTATTTATCAGGTCATCCTAGATGCAAAAAGACGACAGACGGGCTTCAAGTAAGGTGAAGACTGGCCTTCGTTAGAGAAAAATATTGCCCTGTGACATGACTACCCACCATGAGCTGCTTTTTAGTTAAAAAGCTTTAATTTCAGACTATCCTATGTGGTTACGTTAGATCACTTGAGTTTGTAAGGCCACCACACAGACCTCCCCTGAGTTTGTCAGGTTTAGCAGGTGGCCCTTTTTCATTTCCACATCCCTCTTTTGGTCATAAATCAATCCGGAAGTATGCATTGATGACCAACCTTTTTGTTGGACAATGTGGTCCCACAGGGCTAGGAAGGCTCATGCCTAGGAAGGCTTGACGTCAATGTTGTCTTGCTGAACAATGGACTACTGGGGATGGGGCAAGACCACAACCTTGGATGAAAGTCAAAGCTGAATTTTTCTCCAAAGTGGGAGGCCGCCGGGTCTTATGGGCCTTTATTAAGGAAAACACTGTCCCTGGCCAGTGTGACTCAGCTGGTTGGAGCTATGCATGGAAGAGTTGTGGGGTCAAATCCTGGTCAGGGCATATGCCCAAGTTGCAGATTTGATCTGGGTCAGAGTGCATACAGGAGGAGGCAGCTGATCAATGTTTCTCTCTCACATTGATGACTTTCTCTTTTTCCCTCCCCCTCCCTTCCTCTCTCTCTAAAAATCAATAAAAGCATATCCTCTGATGAGGATTTAAAAAGAGAAAAACATTGGATCATTTCTAACCTATAAGCTATTATGATCCAGGTTTTCTGCCTACCTCACTTCTCTATATTTTACATCTAGTATACAGTGAATAAAATTCCTCCCTCGCATGTGGGAGCAGGATTGAGGTTCTTGCAGTATCTTCAGAAAAAGATTTGCACAGGAGAATGTGATGTCCTGTGAGAGACAACCAATCCATGTGTCTCTTTCATCTCCATGTTTCTCTCTCTCTGTCTCCTCCTCCTCCCCTCCATTCTCTCTAAAAAAAGCAATGGAAAGAATATCCTTGGGTGAGGATTAACAAAACAAAGTTCAACATCAATTTGTAGGTATGCAGGCCTTGTCAAAGTCTTGGGATAGCTGTCTATCTCAGATGGGATGTCGGTGGCTTCTCAATGGATTTTCATCCATAAGAAGTCTTTGGTCCCTGCTGTAGGTGGAGGCAAGTGTCAGAGACAGGGGCAGATGTCTATTCATAGTTATGCACCCGATATGGTTCCTTTCAACAATGTTGGAGAGAGTCTGTAATTAATGTCTTTTTTAATGGACAAAAATCTCCTGGTTATAAGTTGTGGTCTTTAAAGTCTTTATCCCCTGAGACCACTGTGAAATTAATGCTACTAATTTATCAGTCCCTATAAACTGAGAACTGAACCTTGGATAATAATGTAGAATGTCTTCTTTTGGTAAAGTTGATTCATATGTCCCTTCATCCAGATTCATGGAACAGCTGGTGGACTATTTCACAAGGACAAGGTCTGTGTTTGCCATAGATTTCATGTTGAGGGAGCAATATAGGGAGAGTTTTGGCCAGGGGAGAGCAAAAGCTTTTGAAAATTTACCTAGTTTAATTTTAATTGTACAGCCTCTATGTTCTACCAATCCAGAGAACTGTGGACACATGGAAAACACTGTAGCCTGGCTCAGTGGTTGAGTGTTGTCTTATGAATCAGGAAGTCACAGTTCAATTCTCAGTCAGGGTTTCACTGAATTGAATCACGTTACTTTGACTTTAATTAGACATATAGAGGCTGTGCTATTAATGAAAAAATTAGTATCCAATTGCAACAATATCCACTCAAACCCTGTCATTCTCTAAGCTGCTTTCTTGTTTTTGGAAGAGGAAACTATAAGATTCCTCTGAGTCTTTCAAAGTTCATCAGTAGCCCATCTTTAGATATGAGATGGCCAAGGTATTAGTTGAGGTAAACAAAATTGAAGCTTATCCTTTGAGACTTAATCTCCTTTTATAGCTAGCTGTTACAATGGGTATATTGTGTCCTTTTGGGAGTCTAGACATTCTAGAAGTAAATTATTCACACGTTGGATTAGAGTGAAATCTCTAGAAAAAATTTAACATTGTTTAAATCAGTTTTTAGTATCTAAGAGAAATAGGTGTGACTTTCTGTATAGCCCTAGGGCATTGCTGTCCAAGTAAACTTGTATCTTTCCAGTGAAAACAAAGAGCTATTTCTCTCTCTCTCTCTCTCTCTCTCTCTCTCTCTCTCTCTCTCATATGTGTGTGTGTGTGTGTGTGTGTGTGTGTGTGTGTGTGTAGAAAAAGACATTACATAAATTCAGTAATTCATTTACTGAAAAATATTTGCAATCCACAGGACTATCAGGTTATGTGGATTTGAAACTACAGGATGTTTGGAAATAACTATTTTATCTATAACTATGAGATTCTGAACCAATCTCCATCCTTTTCCACTAAGTTTCTTTACTGGAAGGATAAAATTACAGAGACTTGTACATGGAATTATAAGCCCCCTTTTAAAAGTAATCTTATAGCTCTAGCTGGTATTGGTCAATGGATAGGGTGTCGGCCTGTGGATTGAAGGGTCCCAGGTTTGATTCCTGTCAGAGGCACATACTTTGGTTGCAGGTTCCTGGCCCTGGTCAGGGAAATAGGGGAGGTAACCAATTGCTATGTCTCTCCCCAACCCTTACAATCTCTCTAAAAAATCAATGGAAAAATAGCCTTGATGAGGATTTTAGGTAATCTTGTATATTGGGCTTAATTCTAGTTCACGCATGAAGAATATGTGTTATTGGAAAGGGCTTGAAGATGCATTGAAACATCCTATAACAAATCTTCAGTTTCTCTTGTTGAGGAAAGTTCCTTTAAAATCATTATTTTCTCAATTGGTTCAGTATCTGATTTATTTACTTCTAAATATATTTCACCCTTTTGGAAAAAGAATATGTGGGCATCATTGGTTTCAAGAAAATCTCACCCTACCAGGTGAATTGAGGCAGGTTTTATTAGTATTTCATATATATGTATGCATATATATGTATATGTGGATATATATATATGTATCCTATATCATATCCCATATAATAAAGAGGTGATATGCAAATTGACTATCACTCCAACACACAAGATGGCCACCCTCATGTGGTCAAAGATGGCAACCACAAGATGGCCAGCAGGAGAGGGCAGTTGAGAGGGACCAGGCCTGCAATGGAGGACAGTTGGGGGTGACCAGGCCAGCAGAGAAGGGCAGTTAGGGGCAATCAGGCCAGCAGGGAAGGGCAGTTAGGGAGACCAGGTTGGCAAGGGAGGGAACTTAGGGGGTGACTAGATCAGCAAGGGAAGGCAGCTGGGGGCACCCAGGCCTGTAGGGGAGGACAAATGGGGGGGAGACCAGGCCTCCACTTAGTGTGTATGTGTGTGTGTGTGTGTGTGTGTGTGTGTGTGCATGTGTGTGTGTGTGTGGAGAGAGAGAGAGAGAGAGAGAGAGAGAGAGAGAGAGATTAGAGGCCTGATGCATGAATTCGTGCATGGGTGGGGTTCAGCCAGCCTGGCCAAGGGGAAGGGATATGGGTGGTTGGCTGGCCTGCCTGCTGGTTGAACTCCTGGTTGAGGAAACAATTTGCATATTAGCCTTTTATTATATAGGATATACACTGAGTGGCCAGATTATTATGCATTCAGAGATTATAATAATCTGGCCACTCAGTGTAAATTATATATCTCCTATATAATAAAGAGGTAATATGTAAATTAACTGTCATGCCCTTGCACAAGATGGCAGCCCCCATGTGGTTACAAGATGGCCAGCAGGGGAGAACAGTTAGAGGCAACCAGGCTGGCAGGGGAGGGCAGATGGGGGGGCGGGGAGAACCAGGCCTGTAGAGGAGGACAGTTTGGGGAGCCAGGCCTGCAGGGAGGGCAGTTAGGGGTGATCAGTCCTGCAGGGAAGGCAGTTGGGGGCAATCAGGCTGGCATGGGAGCAGTTAGGCATCGATCAGGCTGGCAGGGGAGTGATTAGGAGGTGATCAGGCTGGCAGGCAGGCAGTTAAGTTGGGAGCCAGCAGTCCTGGATTGTGAGAACGATGTCTGATTGCTGGTTTAGACCCAATCCCTCAGGGATCAGGATCAGGCCTAAACCAGCAGTCAGACATCTCTCGAGGGATCCCAGATTGGAAAAGGTGCAGGCTGGGCTGAGGGACACCCCCTTCCCAGTGCATGAATTTCATGCACCAGGCCTCTAGAATGTATGAATGTTATACCTATACCTATACCTATACCTATACCTATACCTTTACCTTTACCTTTACCTTTATCTATATCTATATCTATATCTATATTTATATCTATATCTATATCTTATATGTTATGGGCAGATATATGTATATGTATATCTTCCCATAACATTCTCTATTTGGAAGGGGACAGGTTTGAAAAGAGATATTGGTGTCCTAGCTGGCTTGGCTCAGTAAATAGAGTGTCAGCCTATGGACTGAAGGAACCCAGGTTTGATTCTGGTCAGGGTCGCATGCCTTGGTTGGGAACTCCGAACCCCTGGGGAGTGGGCAGGAGGCAGCCCATCAGTGATTCTCTCTCTTCATTGATGTTTCTGTCTCTCTCTCCCTCTCCCTGTCTCTCTGAGGTCAATAAAATATATATTTTAAGTAAATAAAAATAAATAAAAGAGAGATTGGTGCACTGGCTGGTGTGGCTTGGTTGGTTGAGGATCATCCCATTCACCAAGAGGTCAGCTCAATCCCCAATAGGAGGTGTGCCTGAGGCAGCTGACTGATGTTTCTCTCTCACATCAATGTTTCTATCTCTCTCTCTCCTTTTCCCTTCCCCTCTCTCTAAAAATCAATAAAAACATGTTTTAAAAATGTAAAAAGAGCCCAGCTGATGTGACTCAGTGGTTGACCAAGAGGTCATTAGTTCAATTGCTGGTCACAGCACATGCCTGGGTTGTGGGCTTGTCCCCCTGGTATGGGCTTGCAGGAGACAGCCAATTGATGTCTCTCTCTGATCAATGTTTCTGTCTCTCTCCCTCTTCCTTCCTCTCTCTCTAAAATCAATAAAAACATATTTTTTTAATTTTAAAAAGAGACATCAGTAGATTAGCTATTCCTGCCATTTGCACAGCAGCTTTACTCCAACTTAGTTAGGTCTGATTAAGAACAGATAAAATAGCCAAAACCAGTTTGGCTCAGTAGATAGAGCGTCGGCCTGGGGATTGAGGGGTCCCAAACTCAATTCCCGTCAAGGGCATGTACATTGGTTGCAGGCACATCCCCAGTGGAGGGCGTGCAGGAGACAGCTGATCGATGTCTCTCTCTCATCGATGTTTCTGGCTTTCTATCCCTTTCCCTTCTTCTCTGTGAAAAAAACACACCAATAAAATATATTTTAAAAAAAAAGAACAGATAAAATAGCCTCAATATTTCAAAAGCTTTAGTAATTTTCCCCTTTATACAATTTTAATTTCTCATATACTGAAGAGAAGAGGAAATGCCTTCTCATAGTTCTCAGAGAAGCCCTCTGCTTTCTTTCTTTCTTTTCTTTCTAATTCCCATTTCAGTTTCTTATAATTTTTTTTAAGGTGACCTGGCTTTCTACCATAAAAACAGACTCCTCTCCAAGAGTTTTCCAGCAAACCCTGTTTAGTAATCCTATTGCTTTTGCTTCCAGAAATCAATAGGTATATTAATTAAAATAGGTAAGAATTGCTAGAGTTGCATGTTTTAACAGTTACATTAAATTCATTAAGGTTCCAGAAAAAAATCAGGAAAATCTTTAGGTAGTTTACTTAATTCTGTTCTTGTCCAAGAATTGCTGCTTTTCCTCTGCCTGACACCAGTTTTTCTCTAACAGGAGCTACTAGAATTCCTGGATTATCCTTGTCTGAATTCCTATTTTTCCCTCAGTCACTAGGGTATGGTAGTGGAGGAGACATAGAGGTGATAGAAGAGGAAGCAAAAGGGGAGGGGGAGAATAATCACAGACAAGGAAGTTCAGAGAAAATGTAATGGAAGATCTCTAGAAGGGGAGGCATGAGGAGTTGGCACTCATTAGATTCAGAAGCCTTTTTTAAAAAGTTTAGAGACAATCTCTGAAACTGTGCCCCTCCTAGGAATTCTACAGCCAAATCTCGATTCTTGGATGTCTCCTCTCAAACAGTTCTCTTCTCAATCCAACAACCCTTTCATGCTAATTCCTATAAAGATCAGTCATGCCTCTCTCAGGAGGCAGAAGAGATGATACACGACTATGAGTCAGTTTACCACTAAACCTCACATTGTTAACACCTCATGTGTTTTGCTTTTGCTGCCATTTATTATTATTAAATTACTTTTACTGTACATTTCCTTTCCTTTTTGTTAAATTTTCATTTATATTTCATGTTTTGTTTTTAAAGTGTTTATTTATAGATTAAATAGTACATTAGACATGTACTGTATATAAGAAAGGTTAAAATGGAATCATGTGATGATCTGTAATGAATTAATGCAATTTATTTCTTTTATACACACACACACACACACTAGAGGCCTGTTGCATGAAGATTAGTGCAATAGTCCTTCCTTCCCCTGGCTGCTGGCACCAGTTTTCCCCCAGCACCCGGGACCCAGGTCTTCACTCTGGCGCCACCTTCAGTGTTTGCTCCAGCCAGAGCCTTCAGTCTTCACTCTGCCAGTCCTTCAGTCTTCTCCGCTCAGGTGGAGAGCCGCTTCTGTGCTCCCCCTACCCCCGACCCTCTCCCTCATAGCAGGTGTCCCACCCCGCCTGGACACTCTGCACCTGCATATGCAAATTAACGCACCATCTTTGTTGGGTTAATTTGTATACTCACTCCTGATTGTCTAGAGTGAGTATGCAAATTAACCCAAAATTTGTGCACTGGGCATGGTGTCCCTCAGCCCAGGCTGTACCCTCTCCAATCTGGGACTCCTTGGAGGATGTCTGCCTGCCGGTTTAGACCCAATCCTTCCTAAACTGGCAGTCAGACATCCCTCTCACAATCTGGGACTGCTGGATCCTAGCCACTTGCCTGCCTGGCTGCCTGATTGCCCCTAACCACTCCCCTGCTGGCCTGATTGACATCTAACCTCTTGCCTGCTGGACTGATTGATGCTTAACTGATCCCCTACTAGCCTGGTTGCCCCCAACTGCCCTCCCCTGTAGGCCATCTTTGTGGTGACATGGGTGTGGCAATCTTGTGGTGGTCATCTTGTGATGACAGGGGGGTGGCCATTTGTGATGACGTGAGGGTGTGAAAGCCCCCTAGGCTTTTATTAGTACAGATATCCTCCAGAGGATATTTTTTCCATTGATTTTTTTTTTTTTTAGAAAGAGAATGAAAAAGAGAAAGGGAATGAGAAAAAAAGAAAAACATGTGCCCTGACCGGGAATCAAATCAGTGATCTCTTGCTTCATGAGTTGATATTTAACCACTGAGTCACACTGGCCAGTGCGAGGTTGATATCATTTTTAGTTAAATTTTCCCATTACTGTAAAGTACATGCAAGTAAAGGCTTCCTACTTAATTGTGTATCTCGAGGGGGATAGTGGGAGTTTCAGGCCTTGAAGGCAGGATTTCCCATGTTAATTTTATTTTGGGATCTGTAGAGTCTGAACAAATTTCTAGGAATGTTGTGTAGTGGGTCAAAGTGTGCTCCTTATGGGCTGAGCTCCACAGGGCTCTCACCTCCTGAGAAGCATCAAACCTCTTATGTGTTTCAGATTTTTTCCCTGTCAGTCTAATACAGCCGTGAGGACTCAGAGCACTAGGTGACCAACCTTTATATGCACATCCCTGGGTGAGTCAATCGCTAAATATAGTTGAATCAGAATTCCCTAGGAAGCTCCTGCGCATCATAGGGGATGCCTCCTCACACCTCCCCAAAGATTCCTAATCACCTAACAACACCCAAGATTTGAGCTGGAGGGGGGAACTGCCCCTTCAGAGCTGAACAATTTGGCCTTTCATTTATTCAGCAAAAGGTGTTTTGCCTCCCACCCCAGGCCCTTACCCCCCATTAATACTCCTAGAGATATATAATAAGTAGGATGTGCTTGCTTGTAAGTACTTTACAGAAATGGGGAGATTTGACTAAAAATTATATCTACTGCCAAAGTGCTGTTTTCTTTGAGTGCTTAAATTAATTTTTGAATCAAAAATTAGAAAATTCTGCCTCTAAAATTAAGCTGAATGAATGGGAAGCATATATTGATTTGGAAATTAGAATCTTCTAGGAGGAGCAAAGATAAAATCTTTTTTTAAAGTTAATAAAATGCTTTAGAAACTATCTCTGAACTAAAAAAGGCTTTTGAAGCTAATAAATGCCAACATCCTATTTCTCCCCCTTTTACTGGTATAGCTCCTCCACTATATTTGCTCTCTGAGCCTTCTTGTCCTCCCGCTAGCTTTTTCCTTCCCCTTCTATCTCCTCTCTGTCTCCTCCATTAGCACTCCCTATTGGCCCAGAGGAAGTAAGAATGGAAAGTAAGACAAGGATATCTCCACATGTCTTTGGGACCTGTCACTGTGGCAGTCTCCCTTCCTGGCCATGGAAGAGCATTTTCTTTTTTATTGGCAAAGCTGTCACCATTTAATTGGTATCATATTCTGACTTGCACAAGTAACATTCTCCACTTTTAAACTGATAAGAACAGATACTACGCTTGATCTTAGCCAAAAGGCCAAGAAGCTATTAAAACCCTGAGGGGTGCCTGGGTTATTGCGCAAAGTTCTGTTTTTCAAATGTTTCTGCGAAGTTGAACTAAATGTTGCAGTGGGTGATTAAAAGTATAAGGGATCAAGAAATCCAGTGACATGGGTGAAGTCTCCTATAGCTTCCTGGAGTGCACAGGACAAATGTGGTTTCAAGTCAACAGCTCCAGGATTGAGTGGGAAATGATGTGATGAGAACAAAATAATGTTCTGGGAATTATAGAGGAAGTATTTTCAGTATAGGCCTGAACACTTTTTTAAGTAGCAAATAAGTGAGTGCTTGTTATCTATACTAATAACAGCCTAGGTGATCATCATGCCCTCACAAATCACGCCCCAATGTCATCATAAGATGACCATCACAAGATGGCCGTGCACACAGGGGAGGCAGGGCCTGGTGGAGGAGGCAGTTTGCAGCAGGGAAGGGCAGTTGGGGGCGATCAGGCTGGAAGGTAGAAGCAGTTAAGGGCAATCAGGCAGGCAGGCAGGCAGGCAGACAAGCAAGTAGTCCAGGATTGTGAGAGGGATGTCCCAGATTGTGAGAGGACACCCCCGCCCCCTTCACCGCTTCATGCACAAATTGTGTGCACTGGACCTCTAGTAATTAAATACAATGCTTGCTCTATCTGGGAAAGAAAAAAAGACGGATAATCCAGAAATTCTAGCAGCTCTCTTCAGGGAAAAGTCTCTCTCAGGCAGAGGGCAACCAGCTATTGTATGTGTTCCTCAGACTAGAGCAGGAGTAAAACTTTTAACTAAAGGTTTTCCTGATCCCAAGGGGTTTGCAAAGGAGTTTTATTTAACTGTTAGAACATATGACTCCTGCCGCTCTGACCTATTCCAATTAATACACCTTCTGGTTTCCGAGAGCAATGAAACAGAAGAGCTGAGTAAGGTTTGTTGGCATACTCCCGTAGAGGATTTTTTTAAATTAAATGTATTGGAGTGACATTGGTCAACATGAACAAATAGGTTTCAGGTGTAGGTTTCTCTGTTACAAGGTCTGTATATTGCACCATGTGCTCACCACCCAAAGTCAGATCTTCTCCTGTCACCATATATTTGGACCCCTTTCTCCTCTCACTTCCTTCCCTCTGGCAACTACCACACTGCTGCTTGTGCTCACAAGTTTCAGTTTTATATCCACATATGAGTGAAAGGATGTGGTTTTTAGCTTTTCTGACTGACTTATTTCACTCACCATAATGTCCTCAAGATCCATCCATGTTGCATAACTCCCCAGAGATGAGAAGCTGCCAGTATCAGATGGACACAGCTATCCTCAGATATCACCAAGACCTTATACCAATTGGGAAATAATGATTCCAAAGGAACTTCCACAAGAGGAAAATAATATTGAAATTGAACGTTGGTTGCAGGACATTCCAATGCAACTTTGGACCTGGCAACTTGATATTGGTAAGATCAAGTCAGCCACTTCTGTTAAAATAACTATTGAGCTTGGCCAGTGTGGCTCATTGTTTGAGCATCCATCCATGCACCAAGAGGTCAAGGGTTCAATTCCTGGTCAAGGCACATGCCCGAGTTGTGGGCTTGATTCCAAGGATGGTGAGCAGAGGCAGCCCAGCAGTGTCTCTCTCTCTCCCATTCTCTCTTTCTAAAAAATTAATAAAAACGTATTTTTAAAAACATGACTATTGAGAATATTTGTCTCTACCTAATATTCATCAATATCTTTGAAGACCTGATGACACTTACAATTTTATGTACAAGACCCTGAAATTTTTCTATCCTTCCAATAAATAAAGCAAATAGGAAAGGATGGAGATTTGTATAGGATCTCAGAGCTATAAATAAGATGGTTATTCCCACTCATCTTGTAATTCCAAATCCACATACGTTCCTTATTATCAGCCATTCCTCTGGACTGCCAATATTTTTCAGTAATAGATTTATGTAGTGCCTTTTTTCAGCATTTCATTAGAAAAATACAGTCAGTATCTCTGCTTTCACCTGGGAAGATCATACATTTACTTGGACAGTAATGCCCCAGGGATATACAGAAAGTAGCTCCTATTTCTTCCAGATAGTAAAAGCTGATTTAAATGATGTTAAATTTCCACTCTAATGCAATATGTGAATGATTTACTTTTATGCTCTAGAACATTTCTCAACTCCCAAAAGGACATAATACAGCTATTACAACAGGATAATATGATATAGCTGTATTGGCCTTTTTTAGTTCAGAGATAGTTTCTATATAATACAGACTCATAATACAGCTATTACAACAAGATAAAAGGTCTCAAAGGATAAGTTTCCTCAGATATCATGAATTTGCTTATTTCAACTAAAATATATTGAAATAATATGTTGGCCATGTCATATCTAAAGATGGGCTACTGATTAACTTTGAAAGACTCAGAGGAATACTATCTTTCCTTCTCCCGAAAAAGAAAGCAATTTAGAGGATTCTGGGACTTGACCTGATATTGTCAAAATTAGGTTCCAAATTTTCATTAATAGCCCAGCCTCAATATGCCTATTCTCAATTATTATTTGACAAAGGAGGCAAGAGCAAACAGTAGAGTAAAGATGGTCTCTTCAATAAATGGTGTTGGGAAATTGGACAGATACATGCAAAAAAGTGAAACTTACACCGTACACAAGAATAAACTCAAAATGGGTAAAAGACTTTAATGTAAGTCGAAAAACATAAAAATCCTAGAAGAAACCATAGGCAACAAAATCTCTGATACCTCACATAGCAGAACCTAGGGCAAGAGAAACAAAGGAAAAAATAAACAATTGGAACTACATCAAACTAAAAAGCTTCTGCACAGCAAAAGAAACCAGTGTCAAAATGAACAGGGAACCGACTGTATGAGGAAACATATTTGCCACTGACACATGTGATAAGGATTTAATTTCCAAAATACATAAAGTACTCATACAAGTCAACAAAAGGAAGACAAACAATCCAATTAAAACATTGGCAGAAGACCTGAATGGATACTTCTCCAAAGAGGACATACAAATGGCCAAGAGAGAGATGGAAAAATGCTCAACATCACTAATCACCAGAGAGATGCAAACTGAAATGACAATGAGGTACCAGCTCACACCTGCCAAAATGACTACCATCAATAAATCAACAAACAACCAGTGCTGGTGCTGGTGAGGATGTGAAACAAAGGGAACCCTAGTGCACTGCTGGTTGGAATACAGACTGATGCAGTCACTATGGAAAATAGTGTGGTGTTTCCTCAAAACATTAAAAATGGAACTGCCTCCTGGCTGGCATGGCTCAGTGGTTGAGCATCAACCTATGTCCCAAGAGGTCACAGTTTGATTCCCAGTCAGGGCACATGCCCAGGTTGCAGGCTCAATCCCCAATATGAGGGATGCAGGAGGCAGCCTATCAATGATTCTCTCTTATCATTGATGTTTCTCTCCCCCTCTCCCTTCCTCTCTGAAATAAATAAAAAACTTAATTAATTAATTAGCTTTAAAAATTTTTTTAATGAAACTGACATTTGATCCAGTGATCCCACTTCTGGGAACATAACCTAAGAAACCCAAAACACCAACCGGGAAGAATATATGCACCCCTATGTTCATAGCATTAGTTACAATAGCTAAGATCTGGAAACAGCCCCAAGTACCCATTAGTAGATGAGTATATAACAAAGCTGTGGTACATTTACACAATGGAATACTGTGCAGTAAGAAAAGAAGGACCTCTTGTCCTTTGTGACAGCACGGAGAAACCTGGAGAGTATTATGCTAAGCGAAATAAGTCAGTCAGAGAAAGATAAGTATCACATGATCTCACTCATATATGGAATCTAATGAACAAAATAAGTGAGTGAATAAAATATAACCAGAGGTATGGAAACATGAAACAGACAGATGAACTGCCAAGGGAAGGGATTAACCAAACAGCTTATATGCATATATGCATTGTCTGTGAACAGACAAATGGTGGTGAAGAACTGAAGTGGGGTGGGAAACAGGTGAAGGAGGGAAGGAAGGACATCTGTTAATACTCTCAACAATAAAATTTCAAACACACACACACACACAAAAAAAAAAAAAATCATATGGGCTCGATTCCTGTCAAGGGCACATGCCCAGGTTGCAGGCTTGATCCTCAGTGGGGGACGTTCGGGAGGCGGCCAAAGATTCTTTCTCATCATTGATTCATTGATGTTTCTGTTTCTCTCTCCCTCTCCCTCTCTTTTCCTCTCTGAAATCAATAAAATATATTTTAAAAAAACAACAACAAAAACAGCCCTAATCGGTTTGACTCAGTGGATAGGGCATCAGTCTACGGATTCAAGGGTCCCAGGTTCGAAACCAGTCAGGGGCATGTACCTTGGTTTTGGGCACATACCCAGTAGGGAGTGTGCAAGAGGCAGCTGATCGATTGTTTTTCTCTCATCGATGTTTCTAACTCTATCCCTCTCCTTCCCTCTCTGTAAAAATCAATAAAACATATTAAAAACAAAACAAAACAAACCTGATCCAATTCAGTGGAACTCTGAAGGGAAACAAGCTGCAGTGTAGAGGCTCTAAGAAGTATCACCTAAAGCACCTGCTCTGGGACATCCTAATTATAAACTTCCCTTCTTCCTTTTTCACACATGAAAATAAAGGAAATGCTTTAGAAGTTCTAACTCAGAAACAGCCATCCTGATAGACCTAGAGGATATTATAGTCAGCAGCTACACTCAGTAGCAAAGGGCTCCTCCCTGTATGAGGGCCACCCCTGCTATTGCCATGTTATGTAAACAAGTAGAAGAGAGAGTTGTGTGGGCTCTCCTTTAAACTATCACATCCCTCATTCTGTTGAATATTTTCTGAAATCTCGTCGCACCCAACACTTCTCTGTTAGTTGACTGGTTCTTATGAACTACTCCTGCTCTTTGACTTAAATTTGGTGTAATCATTTTAATCCTACAACTTTGTTTCCCTCTTTACAGCATAAAGACACCCACAATGGTGTTTTGCTTACTGACCACCTACTGGTTCCTAGGAATTGTTTACAGGAAAACTCCTATTAACCGTGGTGACTTAACTTGGTTTACAGGTGGATATTATTTGAGAGATGAATAGGGACATTAATGAGCTGGATCTGTAATAACTTCCATGGTGGACATAATCAAAAATGTTTATTTACCTGAAGTAAATCTGCCCAGCAAGCTGAACTAATTGCTCTAACTTGGGCTTGTCTATTGGGCAAAGATCAAGTAGCCAATATTTACACTGATATTTACACTATGCGTTTGGTGTAGCTTATGACTTTGGAATGTTTTAGAAGCAGCCAGTCTTCTTAACTCCCACCGAGCAGCCCACAAAAAATAGAAAACTGGTTATGGAATTATTAGATGCCATATAGCAACCAAAATAATTGGCAATTACCAAAATCCCAGGGCATTGTAAAGGAAATCATTTTACCAGTACTAGGCAGGCAGCATTGAATGGTCACATTGAGAATGCTCTTTGCTTTCTATTAAATCAATAATATATTATCTTTTATAATTTCAACAGACAGCTACAGAAGAAGAAAAGAGAGCATGGCAACAAAAAAGGAGAACCTTTGACTCAGACAGACAGATAGGTATATCTTGCACCCAATCAGAAACCTACTGTACTTCTAAGGGCCCAACTCCCTGTACTTCAACAAATACATGAGCTAACACATTGGGTTCCTAAAAAGACGACTTCATGGAGTAAGCAATATTACTGGAAACCTTCCCCTACTATAGCTCATAAAGTGCACAGCAGATTCTTTTGTTTTGTTTTTTGTTGTTTTTAATACATTTTTATTTATTTCAGAGAGGAAAGGAGAGGGAGAGAGAAAGACAGAAAAATCAATGATGAGAGATAATCATTGAGTGGCTGCCTCCTGCATGCCCCACACTGGGGCTGAGCCCTGACTAGGAATCGTACCGTGACCCAGGAGTGTGCCCTGACAGGAAATCCAACCGTGACTTCCTATTACCCAGGTCGATGTTCAGCTACTGAGTCATACCAGCTGAGCAGCAGATGTTTTATCTGTCAAAAATATAACCCAGGAAAACCACTCCACTGATCCCAGGACATCTCCCACTTCTTTTAGGTCCATTTAAGGTAGAAATTGAATTTTGTCCAAATGCCACCAATTCAAGAATACAAATGCAAGTTAGTCATGATTTGTACATTTTTCTCCCTGGGTTGAGGCATTCCTTGCAAGACAGCAACAACCTTGATGGTTGGTAAATTGTCCTTAGAATAAATAATTCCCAATTGGGGAATTCCCTCGAGTTACATAGTGACCAAGGGATTCATTTCACTGGGCAAATAATAAAATCTGTCGGTAACATTTGGCCTATTCTACAGCATTTTCATTGTTCCCTCACCCCCAGTCCCAGTCCTCTGGATTGGTGGAACGTATCAATGGTACAATCAAAGTTTGACTAGCCAAACTTTCAGAAGCCTTTAATCTCCCCTGAACAAGGGCTTTCCTTACAGTGCTCTTCAACCTGCGATCTCCTTTTGATAAACATACATTTTCTCCTTATGAAATAGCCATTAGCAGCCCTATGCATCTGGATGAAGGGGCATATGAACCAATTTTGCTAAAAGGACACATTTCAGCCCTGGCCAATTTGGCTCAGTTGGTTGATCATTATTCCATGCACTGACAGGTCACAGATTCAATTCCTGGTCAGGGTACATGCCCAGGTTTTGGGTTCAGTCCCCAGTCATGCAACAGGAAGCAACCAATTGATTTTTCTCTCTCACGTCCATGTTTCTCTATCTCTCCCTCTCCCTACTTCTCTCAAAAATCATTTTTTTTAAAAAAGAAGGCATTCTACATTATTGTTCATGGTTTGTTAACCAGCTTAAAGAAATTGCTAACTGATTCATTTTACAGTGCACTCATGGGGAGATAAAGATTTTAAAGATCATGGCTTACAACCAGGAGATTTTGGTCTATTATAAAAGACATCAGCCCGGCCAGCATGGCTGAGTGGTTGAACATCGATCTATGAACCAGGAGGTCAGGGTTAGATTTCTGGTTGGGACACAGGCCTGAGTTTCAGGCTATTTCCAAGGAGATGGGGGAAAGGGTATGCAGGAGGCATCAGATTAGTGATTCTCATCACTGATGTTTCTCTTTCTCCCTCCCTCTCCCCTCGTCTCTGAAATCAATAATATATATATATATATATATATATATATATATGATTTTAGATAGTTTTGGGCTAAATGTAATCTTTATTTAATTTAATAAATCTTTATTGCTCAGATTACAATTGTAATTGTAATTACAATTTTTACTCTTTTTTCTCCCCATAGCTCCCTTCTACCCAGTTCCCACCCCACCGTCTGCCCTTACCTCCCCCACCATTGTCCTCATCCATAGGTGTATGATTTTTGTCCCTTCTCTTCCTGCACACCCCTCACCCCTTCCCCCCTGAGAATTGTCAGTCCACTCCCTTTCTATGCCCCTGATTCTATTATATTCACCAGTTTATTCTGTTCATCAGATTTTTTATTCACTTAATTTTTAGATTCACTTGTTGATAGGTATTTGTTGCTCATAATTTTTATCTTTACCTTTTTCTTCTTCTTCCTCTTCTTAAAGAGTACCTTTCAACATTTCATACAATACTGGTTTGGTGTTGATGAACTCCTTTAGCTTTTTCTTATCTGTGAAGCTCTTTATCTGGCCTACAGTTCTGAATGATAGCTTTGCTGGGTAGAGTAATCTTGTAGGTTCTTGCTATTCATCACTTTAAATATTTCTTGCCACTTCCTTCTGACCTGCATAGTTTCTGTTGAGAAATCAGCAGACAGTCGTATGGGTGCTCCCTTGTAGGTAATTAACAGTTTTCTCTTGCTGCTTTTAATATTCTCTCTTTGTCTTTTGCTCTTGACATTTTAATTATGATGTGTCTTGGTGTGGTCCTCTTTCGATTCCTTTTGTTTGGGGTTCTGTGTGCTTCCTTGACTTGTAAGTCTTATTTTGTTCAGCAGGTGAGGGAAAGTTTTCAGTCATTATTTCTTCAAATAGGTTTTTAGTATCTTGCTCTTCTCTTTTTCTGGCATTCCCGTAATTCTGATGTTGGTATGCTTGAAGATGTCCCAGAGATTCCTTACACTACCTTCATGTTTTTGGATTCTTTTTTTTTTTTTTTTTTTGCTTCTTTGTATTTCAAATCTTTGACTTGATTCTTGCATTCCTCTAGTCTGCTGTTAAGTTTCTGTATAATATTTTTTACTTCTGTCAGTGTATGTTTAACTTCTAATTGGTCCTTTTTCATATCCCCAAGGATCTCGCTAAATTTATTGGCTTTTTCTAGGAAATTCTTGAAAAACCTTATAACCATGGTTTTGAACTCTATATCCAGTCATTTGCTTTTCTCATTTCTTTCATTTGTGTTCTGTTTCTTTGTCTCTGCATTTTTGCTGCTTCCCTGAGTTGGTAAGAGTAGCTTTGTGTGGTAGGTGTCCTGTAAGGCACAGTGACTCAGCCTCACCAGTTACCTGAGGCAGACACTCTTGGAGCACCCCTTTGTGGACTATGTGCTCAGTCTTGTTGTAGTTAAGTCTTGATGGTTGTTGGTATCACTGGGAGGAACTGACTTCCAGGCCAATTGGCTGTGAGGATCAGCTGTGTCTATGTCGGGAGAATTTCTGTGCTGGAGTAAGCTTTATGATACAAAACTTGCAAAATTGCAAAAACCTTTGTGCTCAGCTTGAATGGGGCAGAGTTTCAGGGTGGAGCTGACAAACAGGCTTCCCATCAGCCCTGCCTTTGAGGCCCTTGTGTCTCAGTGTCCCTCTGTAATCACTGCAAGCACCTCTGAGAGAAAGCCGCCGTTGAGTTTTGCCCACTGCCAGACAGTCCAGTTTCTCCCCGAATGAGTCAGGGTTCCCAGGAACTTGCCCAGAACTGGAGCTCAGAGCAGTTGGGAGCTTCCTTCTCCCTCCCACTTGAGGAAGCCAGCGCACAATCAGCCGCCCATACTCTCCATGTGCGCGTTTCCATACCTCAGCCTTTTGCAGCTCCTCTGAGTCTCAATGTGCTTTCCTCTTTCCTTCTAGTTGTAGAATTTCCACTCAGCCAGCTTTCCTGTGGTTCTGGATGGTATCCATTTTGTGTTTCAGTTGTAGTTTTGATATTGTTGTGTGAGGCAGCAGTTTAGGTGTTTACCTATGCCGCCTTCTTGATTTCTCAAAAATTCTTGAATCCAATACTTAATTTTAATTATACAAATGTGTCTAAGTAACTAAAAACAGGTGAATTAGTAATTTGTCAATTTTCTAAAGTATGTATTTGGGAAACCTACTTTATTATAAAACAAATACCCCACCACCTGAATTAGATCATCATATGGAGGTTTTACTGTAGTTCAACTGGCTGGCATAGGGACTATTTTCAATAACACTAGAACACTTCTGATGGGTAGGCCAGTGGGCTCAGTGGTTAGAGTGACACCACCACCCCCAACCCCTATCCCCAGGCACTGAAGGGTCAAAGGTTCAGTTCCTGGTCAAGGGCATGTACCTGGGTTGCAGGGTCCGTTGTCTTGAGTCTTTATCTCTCTCTTTGCAGATAGGAATCTAATGGGAGGTCTCAGGGAGGGTTTCAGTGGAATATTAATCAGTTTCTAGGTGTGCTCCTTCCGGGTCATGGACTCCATTGATTGGTCAGTGTTAGGGCAGGAGGTCATCAGGTCATTGCCACCTGGTTTTACTGCTTTTCTGGGCTTGGAGCTGAAATATTATCTCTAGGGAGGTGACCGTCTGTATCTGCTATAAATTGCTGTCAGTTTGTTCAACTGTCTATCTCAGTTTCCCTATTCTATTTGTCCTGGCTTACTGGCCTGTCTCAACCTCACTGACCGCATCTCCTACATTTAATCTTTACACATAAAATATTATTGAGCACCTCATGTGTGCCAGGCACTGCTCTAGACCCTAGGGATACAACTTTGAACCAAACAACATGGACCAGCATTGTAACCATCTTCTTTAACAAGTCCATCCATCCCCTAGGGAGGCCTTTGCACTACCTAAGATTATCTTTTCCCTCCATTGATTTTTAGAGAGAGTGAAAGGGAGGGTAGGAGAGGCAGAGAGAAACGTCAATGTGAGAGATACACATTGGTTGGTTGCCTCCCAAAAACACCCTGACCCGGGCAGGGATCAATTTCGCAACCCAGGTACATGCCCTTGATGGGGAATTGAACCCTTTGGTTCCAGCGCTGACACTCTAACCACTGAACACACCAGCCATGGTCAGGACGATCTTAATTTATGACTTCATTTGCCGGTGGATTAGAGTTCAGGGAGGAGGCAAGGCCCATTTTTCTGTTACTCAGAGCTGCATCATTAGGTCTAAAAGATAATCTTATTTGTAGTTAGACCTCAATAACAATTAGTTGAAAGAATACTAGCTAACATGCCTTTAACACTTATCCTATATTCACCTGGCCCTGTTTTAAATTGTGTACACACATGTACCTACTTAATCTTGAAAACTATCCCTATTTTACAAGAGTTAACAAAAGGACAGAGAAACTAGGCTGTGAAGTGTCAATATAAGAAGTAGTCAAGCATACAGAGAATTTTTGTGAGTTTGAGCCAAATTGTCAACAACTGCCAGGAAGCAAAAACGCAACAGATGGAGATAATGCTCCAGAGAATAGCAGTTTCACATCTTATTTTACACATTGTAATCAAAAGAGAAGACTTAAGTGGGTTACAGGAGATTCATGTGTGATTAAAGAGGTGGGAGAAAGCAAAGCGGGGAACCTCTGGGTTGGATAAAAAGTAAAATGACAGGCACATACTTTTTTTCTGCACAGGTGGTACAGGATAATTAACAATCAACAATGAACACAGCAATAAATGAAAGGATTTATGGTCTCCAGAAAAGGGGAGTCACCCTGACATTCCAAAGGTATGCTATCCCAGATGCAAAAGATAGACAGGCTTAGTGAAGGACAACTTTGACTTTTGTCAGGAAAGATTCTAACCTAAGACGTGACTACCTGCCATAACTGCTTTTAGATTAAAAAGTTTAACTCCAAACCATCCTTTGTGGTTACTGTAGGTCTCTGCGTTTGCAAGGCCCTCCCAGAGTCTGTCTGGTGAGCATGTGGCCCCTTTTGTCCACAGAACTCAGGTAGTCTGGCTTCAGACTTGATGGCTCTAACTACGATACATACTGCTCAGTACATGAATGATTCAACCATCATTCAGGCTGGCCTGGGTTCAAATCCCAGCTCTGTCGCCTGTTGGCTGTGTGGCCTGTGATTTATCTCTCTGGACCTCACATTCTCCTTCTAGTTGGCGGTGAACGTGTCAGGTGCTGGAGGACACTGGTTCAAAGACGCCAGGCAGGCACGCACCGCAAACACGGGGGGAGCTGTCCTGGCGGCTTGGATAACAATGAAAAGGGAGGTGGGACCAGGGATGGCCATGGCGAGGGGTAAGGTGGGGTGGGGAAGAGAACGCAGGGGGTGAGGGTGATCTCCGCCAGGCTCCGGGTGTGGCCTCCTAGAAGCTGCCACAGTCTCCGGCTTCCAGGTTCCCACAGTTTGTCCACGCCCTACTTGGGGCTCAGGGCGCTGTCTCCGCCCCCCGAAAGTGAGAGACTGAAGAGAGCGCGTCCCTGACCCCGGCGGCAGCGGTGGTCTGCGAGACAGAAACCTGGCGGCGGGGAGAGAGCCCTGCCTGCAGGCTGGGGTGGGAGCAGCTGCCCCGCCTCCCCACCTGCCTCGGTTGGGAAGGGCTGGGGAGCGTCGGGAGCTGGGGAGGAGCCAGCCGCGGAGATGGAGGCGGCCGGCACCTGGGCGCTGCTGCTGGCGCTGCTGGCGCTGCTGCTGCTGCTGCCGCTGGCGCTGCCCGCCCTCCGGCCCCGCGGTCGCCTGCCCCCCGGGCCCGCGCCGCTGCCGCTGCTGGGCAACCTCCTGCAGCTCCGGCCTGGGGCGCTGTACTCCGGGCTCTTGCGGGTGAGGAGCGGTGGGGGGCCCAGGAAGGGAGGGGGCTGCGAGGAGAGAAGCGAGCGTGGCTGGCGGAGAGTGGTGTCCCAGAGAGGAGGCCAGCGCGGGTCCCAGGCAGAGGGGCCGCGGGTGTCCTGGGCGAGGGCGGGAGCCGGGAGCCAGGACCGGGCGTCGCCTGGGGAGCGATGGGCAGAATCGTGGAGCGGGCTGGGAGCGGGGGTCCCAGGGCAGAGGAGCTTCAGAATCCCGGGCGGAGGGGAGCGGGCAGGGAAGCGGGAAACCCGGAGAGACGCTGACAGTGTGGCGGTGCTGGGTTGTCCCGGGGTGCACAGCGGGGGAGACGCCGGAGCGCTCTCCTGGGGACGGCAGAGAAGAGGAAGGGGCTCCTGTGGGGAGGGAGGCAGAGGCTGGGGGCTCAGGGACCTGCCGCAGAGCACAGAGGAGGGGAGGGGAGGGAGAGGCAGAGCTTCGAGCTTCTGGGACGGAGAAGGGTAGGAGAGCGAGAAAGGACGCGAAACAGTCCCAACCTTTGGGGGTAGGGGTGGGCGGAATAAGCCAGAGGTTCCCCATTCCGCGGGGGTCTGGGCATCTTCCAGGCGCTGGGGGTGCCGGTGTCCTGGGGAGGGTGGTGAGTGCTCAGCAGTGCGTGCTTCGGAGCTTGAGGAGTCAGCAGGGACAGGAAAGGGTCGCTGCGTGGTGGGTGCGGAGAGCTGAGGAGTTAGGCGAGGCCAGAGGCGCAGCTCCCATTTCTGCTGCTGCTGCGCCTGGACTGGAGGGACAGGGCAGGGAGAGTTCTGGGCTGTCCCCAAGTCAGAAGTGAGGCTCTGCACGGGGTGGGAAGATAGCGGCGAGGCAGGGCTGAGCGAAGAGTCTGTAGACTGTGTGTGTATGGGGGTGGTGGGGTAGTTTCTAGAAGGTGGCCCATGCAGCGACAGGGGCCACGATGGAGACGTGGACACTGGAAGAGGCGCCACCGCTTTTCTCTCCCTGCCCGCAGCTGAGTAAGGAGTATGGACCCGTGTTCACCGTGCACCTGGGGCCCTGGCGGCGCGTGGTGGTCCTGGTTGGGCACCAGGCCGTGCAGGAGGCCCTGGGAGGTCAGGCTGAGGAGTTCAGTGGGCGCGGGATGCTGGCGACCCTGGACCCGACCTTTGACGGCCACGGTGAGTCTGAGGGGAGCCTGCTTCCGCGTGCCTGTGACCTTCCTGCAGGGCTTCGTCCCTGGGCCTCTGTTTCCTCATCCGTAGAATGGACCGCTAATAGTGCCTGTACTGAGGGCGCAGGGAGAATTGATTTACACAAAGCAAGCACACGGTAGTCAGCAGGGTGTGGTAGGATTATCTCTGGTCCAGGTGAAACTCCCAGGGCTGAGAGGGAGGGGCAGGCTTTCAAGGCACTGGGCATTAACTGTAAACACAAATGTAGAAACTATTATCTGCTGAGTCCCACACAGCAGTGTACACAGCCCCGACTGACCTCCCCACAGACCTCAGCCCTGGGGAGACAGATCTGTCACCAGAAAGTGACTGTCTGGAGAGGTCTGGAATGGGGGTGGGGGGGGGAAGGGCTGGCAGAGTGGTCAGGGCCAGGAAGCCCTGGGACTCTAGGAATAGGAGGAAGCTCTGGACCCAGCCTGCTTGCTGGGGGGTCTTTCTGAAGGATGAGGAAACTGAGCGGAGACTCAGAGTGAGTGGGAAAGGTATTCCTGGTGGAGACCAGCTAGCACAAACGCATGGAAGTGAGAAGTGTTCACCCATTCAGCTGACAAGTTTCCATTATGCACTGGGTACTGGGGATCCAGAGGTAACTGAGAAAGATGTGGTGTCCCCCTTACAGTGTGGGGGGAGAATGGGGAGAATGGGAGAAATCTGGGAAGGCTTCTCAGAGGAGATGACATTTGAGTTGAGACATGAAGGATAAATGGAGTGAGTTCAGGGAGGATGGAGAGCTGAGTGATCGGGCAGGGAAACAGGCATCGAGGGGGAATCCTGACACCTCTGAGGAAGTGAGAGAAGGCGGTGCGATTGCAGTGGATGAGTGATGAAGCTGAAGTTAGCAGCGGCAGGTCGAGCAGGGCCTGAGTCCTGCCACCACGCTTCGGCTTTGGGTTTTCTGGAGGAGCAGTAGATAGTAAGCAGGGAAAGGGTCAGAGTTAGAAAGGGCCCTGATTACTGTGTAGGAGCCCAGGGAGGGGACTGGGCTGGATCATGGGGTTGGAATGGGGGTGGTGGGCTAAGGACAGGGAGGAAGAGAGATGCTGAGGCCAGTTGGGGACACAGTGGAGGGGTGGACAGGCGGGGGACATCTGGGAGGAGGCATCCAACACGCCATCACAGGCCAGACTTCTACAAGCGGGAACACTGAGCTCAGATCAGGGATGGGTCTATCCAGGGCAGGTCTCTGAGAGGAGGGAGGAAAACTGCCACTCCATCCTTTTCCCTCTGTTCAACCTCCAGGCAACATGGGGCAGGGACCACAAAGAACTCCATAAACCTCAGTGGAAGAAAGGAGGAGAGGAAGGAAGGATAAAAGTATGGGGGGGTTAAACGGGGGGTAAAAAGAGAGAGGAAAGAAGGAAGGAAGGAAGAAAGGAAGGAAGGAAGAAAGGAAAGAAGGAAGGAAGGAAGGAAGGAAGGGAGGAACCGTCACTCACCTGGTTGATCACAGAACATGAGCTTTACCAACTTTTCAGGAAAATGTCACCCCTGCCCCAAGGGCAGATATTTATTAAGCACCTACTGAGTCCTCATCTCTGGACTCGGTAGATGTGGACTCAGGACAGGCCCGAAGAACCCCCGCTGGGCACTTCACTGAGAGGAAGGGGTAGTCCTGGGGAATGGAGAGAGGGGCCAGTCCCTCCTTGAGTCTAACCTTCCATACAGGGGTTCTCTTCTCCAATGGGGAGCGGTGGAGGCAGCTGAGGAGATTCACCCTGCTCGCTCTGCGGGACCTGGGCATGGGGAAGCGAGAAGGTGAGGAGCTGATCCAAGCTGAGGCCCGGTGCCTGGTGGAGGCCTTCCAGGGAACAGCAGGTGAGCAGGCAGGGGCAGCCCAGGGACCCTGGGGTCCTGAATGAGGGTGGGGAAGACCCTCCCGTGATGGCTGGGCTGGGGCTCTTCTAGCTCCTTCTTTACCTCTGTCACTGTCCTGCTGTCTCCCTGAGAGAGTCTCTGTGTCCTTGGTATGGTCAGAGCACTTTTCTGCCTCTTTCTCTCTCCACTTCTGTTTTTCTCTCCTGTAAATTCCTCTGTCTGTCTCCTTGCCTGTTTGTCTGTGTCCCTATTTGTCTCTTTCTCTCTGTCCTTGTCTGTTTCTCTGTCCCTGTCTGTCTGTCTCTGTCTCGATGTCTTTCTCTTGGTGATTGTTTCTGGCACCCATGGAGTCGGTCCTCTGACAACACTCCTCCTTGCTCCCTCTCCACCAGGACAGCCATTTGATCCCTCCCTGCTGCTGGCCCAGGCCACCTCCAACATTATCTGCTCCCTCACTGTGGGCCTCCGTTTCCCCTACGATGATAAGGACTTCCAGGCTGTGGTCCAGGCTGCTGGTGGCGTCCTGCTGGAGATCAGCTCCCCTTGGGGCCAGGTAAGCGGTGAGACCCCCTCCAACCACTTTCCCCAAACATCCCTGCCTGCCTCTTCCAGGTAACCCGCAAGCACCCCATTCACTTGCCCCTCCACCTTGCTGCAGGGCCAGGCCCCACGGAAACAGCTGCCCTTCTCCCCACAGGCCTATGAGATGTTCTCCTGGCTCCTGCAGCACCTCCCAGGCTCCCAAGCCCAGCTCCTCGGCCATGTGGGCACCCTGGCCGCCTTCGCCACTGAGCAGGTGCAGCGGCACCAGGGGAGCCTGGACCCCGCAGGCCCTGCACACGATGTTGTGGACGCCTTCCTGCTGAAGATGGCGAAGGTAGGGGAGGGTGGAGGTTGGGAGGTGCTCCTGAATGGGGGTGGCGGCCTGGCAGCCTACCACCAGGTGTGTCTGTGGATGTGTGTGCACACCTCCTCTTTCTGGTGCGTGGTTCTCCCACCCCACTTCGTGAGCATCTGAGTCTCTTGCATTTTCTCTTTTCTCCTCCCTCCAACCTCACCCCCATGCCCAATGACCTGCCACTAGCAATGGCCACCATTGCTTCACCCCACTCCCCACCCCTGCTACCCTTACCCACACAAGACACTTCCTGAGACTTAGTCATTTCCTTATGAAGCCTTGCATTAGCCAATTATACTAATGAGTCTGCTTTATTAATTATATAAGAACAATTTATTGTTATCTAAAAAATGAGCATTCAGGGGACTCCGCTGGAAATAACTAGTTTTGCATTGTACAAACTTTGGAATTATGGGAGCTATTCAGGGCCACATCCTTTGAATAAATGCAGCCACCTTGTTCATGGAGAGACAATTTTTTCTTATTTGTGTGGCCCCAATTCTTTCTTATTTTTTTAATTAAAAAATAATTGTAGTAAAATAGACATAACATAAAGTTCACGATCTTAACCATTTTTGAGTGTACAATTCACTAGCGTTAAGTGTGTTTATGTTGTTGTGCAACCAAATACTCCTTCCAACTTGCAAAGCTGAAGTGCTGTCCTCTCAACATCACCCCATTGCCCCGGCCCCAGCCCCTGGCAGGCACCGATCATTTTCTGTCTTCATTAACTTGCCTTCGCTGGATGCCTCATGGAAGTGGAACCGTACAGTATTAGACTTTTTAATTACTTTATTTCATTTAGCATAATGTCTTCGGGTCCATCTGTGTTGTAGCATATGATGGGATTTCCTTCCTTTTTTTTTTTTTTAGTATATTTTTATTGATTTCAAAGAGAAAGGCAGAGGGAGAGAGAGATTAGAAACATCAATAATGAGAGAGAGTCATCGATTGTCTGCCTCTTGCACACCCCACACTGGGGATCAAGCCCACAACCCAGGCAGGTGCCCTGACCAGGAATTGAACTGTGAGTTCCTAGTTCATAGGTAGATGCTCTAACACTGAGCCACACTAGCTGGGCAAGGGATAGCCTTTCTTTTTAAAGCTGAATCATATTCCATTGTATGGATAGATCGCATGAAGCGCTCTGGCCTTCAGTTCCTCCTTTGGGAAATGGGGAGAGATCCTGGTACCCAGCTCACAGAATTGCTGCTGGTGTTAAGATAGGAGAGAAACAATGCCCAGCACACATTCATCCAGCGAGAGGCACTTGGCTTATTTCCACCTTTTAGCTATTGTGGCTCACACCACTGTGAATATGAGTGTACAAATAATCTCTTTGGGACCCTGCTTTCAATCCTTTTGGAGATAGTCCAGAAGTGGAATTGCTGGATCATATCATTTTTCTATTTGAACTTTTTTTTTTTTTTTTGAGAAACTGCGATACTATTTTCCAGAGCCGCTGCACCATTTTACATTCTCACCAATGGCGACCATGGTTCCCACCAACACTTGTCATTTTCTGTTTGCGTGTCTATGGTGGCCATTCTCTTTCATTTTTAAAAACATTCCAACCAGACAAAATAATATCAAGAGTCCACATCCTGGCTTTTCCAAACATTTATTTAAACTTCTTGACAAAACTTGAACTGGCTGTGCTGCCCCCAGCCCCGCTGGGCAGCCGCCGCTCCCTGCAGGTTGTGTTCTCTGAGCCCCTCTCCCCGGTTTCTTCCAGGAGGAGCGTGATTCAAACACAGAATTCACTGACAAGAACTTGTTGATGACCGTCATTTATCTGCTGTTCGCGGGGACGGTGACCATCAGCACCACGGTCCGCTACGTCCTCCTGCTCCTGCTGAAATACCCTCAGGTCCAAGGTAGGAGCCTTTTCCCCCAGGAAGGCCTTGGTAACAGAAGCGAGAGCTGGAGAGGAAGAATGTTCAGGATGGTGGGCAGCCGGAGCCGGAGCCTGGAGGTGACCATGAGCCTGGCATCTGGGGTGTCTGAGGAACGAGAAGCAGAGGGACTGCTGGTTGTCGAATGAGGCATAGTGAGAAATGAGGTAGGAGACATCTCGGGGCCTTGTCCCTTAATCCTGAGCAATGGGGATTCATGGAAGGATGCTGAGCAGGGAGGTGGGGTCAAATTAGCTTTTAGAAAAATTCTTTGGGCTTCCATGAAGTAGTACAGAAGCATGGGTGGGAGAGGACAGAGCTGGGTCGATCTGTGGGAGAAAAGAAGGAGCCAAGTAGGCAGGTGGTAGAGAAAGGTGGGGAGGGAGACATCCAGAGACAGGCCCAGGGCTCTGGCCAGGGCTCTGGGGACCGGGGGCTGCCCGAGATAGGAACAGAAGGGATGAGAGACTGTCTCAGGGAAGACACTGAGACCAGTTTGGGACACCTTGAGTGTGAAGGGCCTGGGACGCCCTGGGAGGAGGCACCCAGGAGGGTCAGGACAGGAGATGAAAAACAAATTGGGGTCCTGAGCGCACAGGCAGGAACTGAAGCTGGGATGGTCATGAGCAGTAGAGGGCTGGTAATAAGTCCCCAAAATCCCAGTGTCTCAAGTTGGCCAGATAAAGGCTGTTGAGCCAGTGAGGTGGGCTGGCCTGGAAGATGGAACTTGAGGTCTGGTGGCCTTGGTGGGATGGAGTCCGCGGTGATTGCAGCGCTCGGGGCTTCGGTGTCCTCCTTTGGGAAATGGGGGTAGATCCTGGTACCCAGCTCACAGAATTGCTGCTGGTGTTAAGATAGGAGAGAAACAATGCCCAGCACACAGGATGTGTGGGACCGGGGCTCAGGGAAGGCTGGGGCTTTTCCTCTTACCCACCAGCCTCTTCCCTAACCACAGCTGCTCAAGAAGATGGGGCTTCCAGGGAGAGATCCCTACCCGTCCTCTGACCTCCGGTCCTCCTCTTCTTGCGGGCAGAGCGTGTGCACGAGGAGCTGACAAGGGAACTGGGTGCTGGCCGGGCGCCAGGCCTGGGGGACCGAGCTCGCCTCCCATACACGGACGCGGTTCTGCATGAGGCGCAGCGGCTGCTGGCACTGGTGCCCATGGGGATACCCCGAGCCCTCACGAAGACCACCTGCTTCCGAGGATATACCCTGCCCCAGGTGGGTCTGCAGAGCAGCCATGTCCAGCAGTAGCTCTGCCTTAGGCCTAAGTCTGTTGTTATCTGTGTCTCTCTAACTTTTTCTAGATCTTGGTCTTTCTGTATCTTTCTCCTCCCTCCTTCCCCTCCTCCTCCTCATTCTCCTCTGTCCTCTCCTCCTCCTCTTCTCCCCATCTCAGTTTCCATCCCTTCATTAGAGAGCAACTTGGAGCCAGCACCACGAGGGGGCGATGTCTCCTCAGAAACCTAAGGTTCCTTCTGACAAACTGCTTCCTTCTTGAGCTTCATTGTAGGAGAATCCATCCTTGGCAGTTGCAATCCAGTCTTTTATCTGGGACCTTGGGCAAATCACTCCCCCTCTGAGCCTCCATCTATCCCTCTTCTAAATTTGGAAAGGCAATAGTATTAACCAGGATTGCAAGGAATCTTATGAGGCTATGCTTGTAAAGCACCAAATTGCCTCTCTGTACCTGGGGGGGGTGGGGGGGGTGGCAGTCTTGTTCATGAGGCAGCAGCAGGGACTATTGTTAACACAGTATCTGTGCAATGACAACCACTACTGACGGTGACAACAGTAATAATGATTGAGGACCTGCTCTGTGTCAGGTGTTTAAATTTCAAAGCAATCCTGCACTGCTAACATGCCCATTTTACAGATGAGAAAACTGAGGCCTTGAAAGGTTAGAAGAGCCCTAGGTAGTTTGGCTCAGTAGATAAGAGCATCGGCCTGTGGACTGAAGGGTCCCAGGTTTGATTCTGGCCAAGGGCACATGCCTAGGTTTTGGGCTCGATCCCTCAGTATGGGGTGTACAGGAAGCAGCTGATTGATGGTTCTCTCTCATTATTGATGTTTCTACGTCTTCATCCCTCTCCCTTCCTCTCTAAGATCAATAAAAATATATATTTTTTAAAAAGTTAGAAGTCTTGCCAGGCTCACCCAGCCCACAAGTCGTCAGGGGAAGATATTAACCCAAGCCTATGCTTTAACCACTGCTATCTAGCTTTCTCTTATTTTAATAGCAATAGCATGACCCTATCTTTTATTGTAGACCCCTCACCTCCCCAACTCAGAGTTCATTAGCCAGACTTCCTAGCAATGGAAGTCCCTCACTCTCCCCACTCCCTACCTTCCTTCACCCTCCAACACAGTCCTGGAAACATGGCAACTCTGATCTCAGCTGAAAGAGCTGCCACTCTCCCTGAACTTGGGCGAGGGAGCCTTTGTAGATAGCCCTTACCACCTGCCCTCCCTTCACCTCCAGAAAACCAGAGTGGCAAAAAGCTGGACTCCAGGCCTCCAGAATCACAGCATACCTCGAAGTTTAAAACAATCCTATATTCCTATACACTAAAAGGCTAATATGCAAATCGACCTAAGGGTGGAAAAACGGGTCCTTATCACACTACCACCAGGGAGCAGATGCTCAATGGAAGAGCTGCCCCCTGGTGGTCAGTGCGCCTCCACAGGGGGAATGCTGCTCAGCCAGAAGTCAGACTCACAATGGGGAGCTGGCCTAAGCCGGCAGTTGTACATCCCCCAAGGGATCCCCGAGTGGGAGAGGGCGCAGGCAGGGCTGAGGAACACCCCCCTCCCACCCCAGCAAGTGCACACATCTCCTGCACTGGGCCTCTACTTAAAAAATAACAAGCTCTGGCCCTAGCTGGTTTGGCTCAGTGAATAGAGCATTGGCCTACAGACTAAAGCATCCCTGGTTCAATTCCCAGTCAGGGCACATGCCTAGGTTGCAGGCTCAATCCCCCCGTAGGAGGTGTGCAGGAGGCAGCTGATTAATGATTCTCTCTCATTGTTGATATTTCTATCTCTCCCTCTCCCTTGCTCTCTGAAATCAATAAAATATTTATTTAAAAAAATAAAAATATAGTGGTACCTCGATATACGAGTGCCCTTATATACGAGATTTTTGAGATACGAGCTGTTGAGAGAGCGATTTTTGCTTTGAAATACGAGCAACATTTGAGATAGGAGTAATCTCGAGGATCGGCCGGCTGCACATGACACACCAGTTTACCTTGACTCCAGCGTCTCATAGTTTCCCACGCCTCAAGGTTTCAGAACGAATTAAACTCGTATCATGAGGTACCACTGTAACAAGCTCTGCTGTGTCAAATGTTGCCTTGGGCAAGTTGCTTAAGTGGGCCTCAGTTTTCCTGTGTTTAAAATGGGGATCATATTGGGCTTGTTAAAGCCTATAGTGAGTTTATATGTGTGCTTGTGTGTGTGTAAGCAGAAGACGTGTACCAATTACACGTGAGGTAATATACATAAAATGCTTAATAAATTGCTTGGCCCATAATAAGCTTGTTACATGTCAGTGCTGTTGCCAGTTTTGGGAACTGGTATGTGCGGCAGCGCGGATCCCTGCGCTCTGCCGCCCCGAACCTGGGTGGTGAGAGATATTTGCAGTCCGTTATGATTTCCCCTCAGGGCACTGAGGTCTTCCCCCTCCTGGGCTCTGTCCTGCATGACCCCGACGTCTTCACACAGCCAGAGGACTTCAACCCAGGCCGATTTCTGGATGCAGATGGAAGGTTCAAGAAGCAGGAGGCATTCCTGCCCTTCTCCTTAGGTATCTACTGGGCTGGCTCCGGCCCACCCACTGGCTGGGTGTGAGGAGGCAGCCCAGCCCTAACTCCCTCTTCCCTCCAGGTAAGCGTGTCTGCCCTGGGGAGAGCCTGGCACGAGCAGAGCTGTTCCTTCTCGTCACCACCATCCTGCAGGCCTTATCCCTGGAGAGTCCGTGTCCAGTGGGCGCCGTGAGTCTCCAGCCAGCTGTCAGTGGCCTTTTCAACATCCCCCCAACCTTCCAGCTGCAAGTTCGGCCCCGCTGACCTCCATCCTACCCCTTTGAGTAGAACAAATGAAGGAGAGGGAATTGGGAGGTAGCAGCCTCGGCCTTGGGCCTGGACATGACTGTGTCCAGAGCCATGTCTCCACCACGGGAACCACATTCACACAACTGTAGTTGTTTTTGAGTCAGTCACACAGATACTCGTCCATAGGACCGCACTCACTGAACCACACACCCATATACAACCACCAGGCAACTCAGCCACACAAGCTTTCTGTAGACATAAACTCAGTCTTTCTGGAGTCATAGCCACATGCCCAGACAACCCACCCATGTGCAGACGATGTAAGTCCCCTGGACTCACAACCCATGGGTGGGAGTTCAGCTCCCATCAAAACTGCCACTGTGCTTGGCCCACAGGCTCTCTTCACTCATCACACTTAACAGTACCCCCATCTCTGGGAGCCTGGGGAAGGGAGCATGCACCTTCCTGGGTCACATTACCTCACAGAGAGACTATCCTCAGCCCTCAAGGGACGACACCTTATGCAGGCACCTAACTCACCAGCCATGCACTCCAAACCACTGGACCACACAGCCAGCTCACACCTGACCTTGTCCTGACTCCCAGATATCTTCCTGCTGAGACCGTCACACCCGGGCCTTCACACCGTCAGCCTTCAAGGACCCTTTCCAAGCACCCTGATCCCCAAATTCTCCCAAATATGAACACACCCCCGTTGTGCAGTTACGCACACAGAGCTAGAACCAAGTAAACTAGGACACATGGGGACCCTCAGACCAGGTTATAGAACCCTGTTGAAAGGCTCTCCTGCCCCCTCAATACACACTGACCCACCATCCCTACTCGAAGTCCCACGCAGAAACGGGGGAAGGGGCAAGAGGAACAAGTTGGGGACAGATCCCAACTCCTGGTGTCAGGGAAGAGACCAGATCTGCTCGCCTTGTGACTCTGAAGTTCCTGTTTTGCAATAAAAGTTTGTTTCTGGCCTGTGGTCCAGCCCCGTGGCAGAGCCTGGTGTGTGTGTGACAGAGTCTGACATTCTGATTAAGGGGTGGGGATGGGGGCGTCCACCCCTCCCTGGAGGCTGGGTGGGAGCTGAAAAACATGGTCCCCGCCTCCCCTGGCTGTTGACATCAGCACCAGATGTGGGAGGAAGGGCCTGTCTGGGCTTACTTCCCGGGAGGCTGAGGAGGGCGGGGAGAAGGTAACCTCCGAACAGCTGGCCTGGACCCTGGACGGGTTGGGTCTCAGCCAGGGAAAGCCTGAAAATGGCCCATCCAATCCCTGGAAACTCTCCTCCCCGAAAAGCAGATTCTGAAACAGAAACCCTAACCCTATTTCCGCCTCTTTTAAACCCTTTCCTCCTGCCTTCTTTAAGAAACCAGAAGCATCGTTCTATTCGTTAGCTAGCAAGGAAGTTTTCAAACACAAAAGTAGACTAGTACAATCACCAATCTCATTTAATAAGCATCACTTTCCTGTTTTTTATTTCATCTACTTTTCTGCTGGTTTCATGATCATTTTCAAAATTCCAAATTCCAGTAAAGCTGAGGGAATTATTGGGGAACTGCCATGTGCCCCTGGATTTAGTTTGCTTTAGTACATTTCTCTCCACCTGTCCATTTTTCTAGGAATTTCAAAGTAACTTGCCAATAGTTTATCTGACCCCTGAATGCTTTAGCAATGCATGTATCATTAAAGTTTTTTATTTATTGATTGATTTTAAAGCAAGAGAGGACATGGACTTGTTGTTCCACTTATCCATGCATTCATTGATTACTTGGATGTGCCTTGACCTGGCATCAAACCTGCAACCTCGGTGTATTGAGACAATGCTCTGACTGACTGAGCTGCCCAGCCAGGGCCTAAAGTTTTGTGTTTGGGTTTTTTTCCCCCTGATGTGATCACTTCATTTTTTGGCTTAAGTTCTATAGAGGGAGCCCAGAACAGTGATATGATGGGATTGGGATCGGATCCTAACTTTGCCACTTCCCATCTGATCACTGACTGAGGATGTAGCATCTGAGAGATGTGCTAAATTTCAAAAAAGAAATGTGAAAAATTCTGGGACTTAATAGAAACAAAATACCAGCTAAGTTCTGGGATGTACTAGCCCTATTACTGTGTTTCAATATGTCAGTGCAGTGTGCAAACAAGGGACTACGTACTAAACCCGATAAGCTCAGGGCTGGCCTGCATGACGGCCTTGTAAACACAGACTGAAAACACAGAGGACAGTGTGAACATAATTCCTAACTAAAAGCAGGTCAGCATAGCCTCTCCTGGGCCTGTAGCTTCCTTGACAAAGGTCAACCTTTCCTTAAGTGAGCCTGTCTTTTCGTACCTCAGGCTAAATACCTTTGAAATGTTAGAGTAATCTTTCCTAGACCCCTCAGGCACAAGGAATCAGAGTTGAGACCCAGAAGCCCTTGTTATCTTGTTCTTCCACATACCATCTCTCTGTGCCGTAACTGCTCACTATCCCGTAAAAGAAGCACACATCCGTTTTACCTCTCATCCAGTCTCAGAGATTCCCTCTGCTTCGCCCGCCACCCCCATTCCGTCTTGGCTTTCTCCCATCGCCTAAGTCCACCACCAATAGGTTTCATGTAACCCACCCTACACCTCCTTCTCTGATTCTCAGGTATAAAATAAGCTGCAACACTGCCATTCTCTGGAGCTTTTCTAATCCGTTGAGATTTTGATTCCCTACAATTGTCATCAATTTAGATCAAATACACTTATAAAAAATCTTCATAGGTTTGGATGTGTCTCACATCAACAGTGTGATGGGAAAAGGAATGAATGATGTTTAATGTTTCCTCCTTTTAAGTTAAAGCGATGACTTGATTTCTTTTGCACTCAAAATTCACACCCAGCGAAGCATGGGTTCAGGAATGCTAGCAAACTTTTTTCTGCAGGGAAGGATGGACCTTTCACTGCATCAGTGTGAAAGGTGACACGTGTTATGATGGTTTTAGTTTGGGCGTGTGTGGTAAAATATGCACCACCATATCATTTTAACCATTGGTGTACAATTCAATGGCATTATATACATTTATAATGTATCTGTATCCAAAATTTCATCCGCAACGAAGAGGCTTAACTTTTTAAAACAATAACTCCCCCCTTTAAATTTTGCTTTTCAAAAGTCACAACCACAGGCGCTCTCGCTCAGGACACACCCCTGAGTTGCCATTCCCTTCCCTCTCTCCTTCCCCCACAGCCACGCATCCCCCATCCGCTAAGGGACCTCACTGAGGTGAGGCTTGCAACCAGGGGAGCAATGGGCAGCAGCACCTCTTCCAGGGCCAACCCCTGAACCTGACTACAAGGCCGCCTTTTCTCTGACTTCCCCGTGAGCCAAAGCAGCCCAGCTGGCTCTCCTGTTGCTTCTTCCACACCTCTCCTTGTTTCACTGTCCTAAGTATGAGTTTGCTGCCATCAGTAGATTCTTACTTGCTTTTCTACAAAAAAAGAAAAAATTACAACTGCAATACCTATTTTTGCACCCCTCACTGGTAGCAGCTCTTCAGTGTCAGTGTTCATATTTCCCTGAGAGTCTCCTAAATGTAATTTATAACTGGGGTTGTTCAAAGACCCAAAGCCTCACCATACAGTGCCTAATATTTTGTGTGCCATTTTTTACAGAGAGAAAAGGAGAATGATAGAGAGTTAGAAACATCAATGAGAGAGAAACACCCATCAGCTGCCTCCTGCACATCTCCTACTGGGGGTGTACCTGCGACCAAGGTACATGCCTTTGACCGGAATCAAATCTGGGACCTTTCAGTCTGCAGGCTGACGCTCTATGCACTGAGCCAAACCTGTTAGGGCTTGTGTGCCACTTTTTGTTTGTTTGTTTCAGAGAGGAAGGGAGAGGAAGAGAGAGATAGGAACATCAATGATGAAAGAGAATCATTGCTCAGCTGCCTCCTGCATGCCAACTACTGGGAATTGAGCCCAAAACCCAGACATGTGACCTAGCCAGGAATCGAACCCTGACCTCCTGATTCACAGGTCAATGCTCAACCACTATTAGTAAGCCACACCTGCCAGGCATCACTTAATTCTTGAAGAAATGTGTCCTTTGCCTTGTATAATTTTTCTTTTTATAATTTTTTTTTTTTTAGAGAAAGAAGAAAAGAGAGGGAGAGGGAAAGAGAGAGAGAAACATTAATGTGAGAATGATATTTAAAAATGGTTACCTCCCACAAGTGTCCTGACCGAGGAAGGAACCCACAACCTGGGTATGTACCCTGACCAGAGTTAAACCCACTACCTTCTGGTGCACAGGACAATGCTCCAACCAACCGAGCCACACTGACAGGGCTGTACAGCTTTTCATATCCTAGATTTGGCTGACGGCATTTTTGTGGTGCTACTCAAGCTATCCTTCCATTCCCAGTAATCCTCCTGTCTAATAAAGAGGGAATATGCTAATTGACCATCACAAAGATGACTGCACTCACAGCTGAGGCCAAGTTCCCATAAAGAGCTTTAACAGCAATCATCAAGGACCTAAGGCTACGCCCTCCCTCGCCCCATGGGGCTTGACAGGGGGTCTCAGACCACATCCCCTATCTGGCAGAGCTTGACAGGGGACCTCTGGCTGCCCCCACACACACCCTCCACACCTCCACACTGGTGTCAGGCCGGGGGACTTCAGGCCTCACCCTACCCAGCAGGGCTTGACAGGGGACCTCGAGGTGTGCTTCCCATCCTGGTGCTGAGCTAGGGGACCCAGGCTGCTCCTCCTGCCTCAGTGCCAAGCCTGGGGACCTCAGGCCACATCCCCTACCAGGTGGGGCTTGACAGGGAACTTCATACCATACTCACCACCCCGGCACCAGGCCAGGGGACCTCTGGCTACACACCCCACCACCTGTCAGGATTTGACAGGGGTCCTCAAGGTGCACCCTCAGTGCTGGCTGGGGAACTCAGGCCACGCCCCCCACCAGATGGGGCTTGACAGGGGGCTTCAGGCCACACCAGCACCAGGCTGAGGGACCTCAGACTGTACCCCCTACCTGGTGGGGATTGATGGGGGACCTGAGGCTGAGCCTCCTGCCTGAATGGGCTTGACAGGAGACCTCAAGTTGCACCCCCAGTGCTTGGTCGGGGGAACTCAGGCTATGCCCCCCACCCAGCGGGGCTTGATGGAGGACCTGAGACTGTGCCCCCATCCCAGTGCTGGGCCAGGAGACCCGAGGCTGTTTCCCACCCCCACCCCACCTGGCAGGGCTTAATGGGAGGCCTCAGACCACTTCCCCCATCCTGGCACCAGGCCAGGGGACCTGAGGCTATGCCCCCTGTCTGGAAGGGCTTGGTAAGGGTGGGACTGGCCAGTATGGATCTAGCCAATGTGGGAAGGGGGGGGGCACAGCTGGGTCTGGGTCTCATGCAATTTTGAGGTGCATGTGGGTGGGCAGGGATTTGACTCTGGGTCCCGTTGTGCACCCCAGACTCTGACAGGAGGAAGGTTTTCATATACATTTTACTAATTTTCTTTAATCTCTGACACTTCTATTATAGAGAAAGGGTAAATAACAATGTTAAATTATTTCCTCTAATTAATCCCCTTTTAATGTGCACAAATTTTGTGCACTGGGCCACTAGTCCCCTATCCCCTATAAACTGGGAATTAGGTCAGATTCTGGCTCATTCTGTCAAGAGCTTCTTACTGGAGGTGCTGACCCATTCTTGGGACATCACACCACACTAAACAATGGTCCTTATAGTGCATCCAGGTCCTGATCTCTCTGGTAGAAAGTTTTCTGTCAACCTTTCACTTATTGGCCTGGCAGAGAGACCCTTTAAAACCAAATCAAGCCTGGCTGACATGGCTCAATGATAGAGCATTGACATATAAACCAGGAGGTCATAGGTCCAATTCCAGTGAAAGGAGCCTCTGAGACAACTTCAAGCGTACCAACATCAGAATTATGGGGGTGCCAGGAGAAGAGAGGAAGCAAGATACTGAAAACCCATTTGAAGAAATAATGACTGAAAACTTTCCCCACCTGGTGAAAGAAATTGACTTACAAGTCCAGGAAGCACACAGAACCCCAAACAAAAGGAATTCAAAAAGGGCCACACCAAGACATAATTAAAATACCAGAGCAAAAGACAAAGAGAGAATATTAAAAGAAGCAAGGGAGCACCCATACGACTGTCAGCTGATTTCTCAACAGAAACTATGCAGGCCAGATGGGAGTGGCAAGAAATATACAAAGTGATGAATAGCAAGAACCTACAACCAAGATTACTCTACCCAGCAAAGCTATCATTCAGAATTGAAGGTCAGATAAAGAGCTTTACAGATAAGAAAAAGCTAAAGGAGCTCATCAACACCAAACCAGTATTATATGAAATGCTGAAAAGTATTCTTTAAGAAGAGGAAGAAGAAAACAGTAAAGGTAAAAATCGTGAACATCAAATACATATCTATCAACAAGTGAATCTAAAAATCAAGTGAATTAAAAATCTAGTGAATAGAATAAACTGGTGAATATAATAGAATCAGGGGCATAGAAAGGGAGTGGACTGATAATTCTCAGGGGGAAAGTGGTGAAGGGGGTGCAAGGAGAGAATGGACAAAAATCATACACCTATGGATGAGGACAATGAGAGGGAGGTAAGGGCAGAGGTGGGGTGGGAGCCAGGTGGAGGGGAGATATGGGAGGGAAAAGAGGAACAATTGTAATAATCTGAACAATAAAGATTTATTAAAATAAAAATTAAAAAAAAAATTGAATCGGGTGTCTCTCCGTACTCAGAACCAACCAGTTGGGAAGCCTGGTGCTGTGTTTTTGGAGGTCTAAATGGGTACAGCCACTACAAAACACAGTATGAATTTCTTCAAAACAATTAAATACAGAATTACCATATGACCCAGAATCCCACTTCTGGGTATATACCTAAAAGAAAAGAAATCAGTATCTCAAAGAGATATCTGGACCCTCATGTTCATGGCAGCATTATTCACAATAGCCAAGACATAGAGCAACCTAAATGTTGCTTTGCGAACGGATAAAGAAAATATGACTCTTGAACAACACAGAGGTTAAGTGTGCCACCTCCTCACCCTCCACACACACACACAAACGCAGTAAAAAATTCTCACAGAGCCATGGCTGGTTTGGCTTAGTGGTAAGAGTTTCTGCCTGTAGACTGAAGGGTCTGGGTTCTATTCCGGTCAAGGGCACGTACCTAGGTTGCAGGATCAATCCTCAGCCCTGGTCAGGGCACATGTGGGAGGCAACCAATCAATGTGTCACTCTCACATTGATGTTTCTGTCCCTGTCTCTCCCATGTCCTTCCACTCTCTCTAAAAATCAATGGAAGAAATATCTTCCAGAGCAGCATTGCCTACCTTTCAGTCTCAGGGACCACCAGTTGGCGACTGCTGCTCCAGAAGAGAGAGGAAGAAAGAAAGAAAGAAAGAAAGAAAGAAAGAAAGAAAGAAAGAAAGAAAGAAAGAAAGAGAGGAAGGAAGGAAGGAAGGAAGGAAGGAAGGAAGGAAGGAAGGAAGAAAGAAAGAAAGAAAGAAAGAAAGAAAGAAAGAAAGAAAGAAAGAAAGAAAGAAAGAAAGAAAGAAAAGGAAGAAAGAGAAAATCCTGGTATAACTTTTTGTTGCTGTTAATCCTCACCCTCCTCTGCTGTTTTTCACTGCCTTTGGTGCATCCTGGTAAGTGCTTATCTGGTTGTTGTTTCTCTTGAGATATGAGCTCACTGTGGAATCCCCAGACCCTGACTCAGGGAGCATTTCTAGCCACTTATCCATCTCATTGTTTAAGGCATTTGGAAGTAAATTGTACCCTAGCCAGTTTGGCTCAGTGGAGAGAGTGTGGGCCCACAGACTGGAGAGTTGAGGGTTCAATTCCAGTCAAGGGCATGTACCTCAATTCAAGGCTCAATCCCTGGCCCAGTTGGGGCATGTGTGGGAGGCAACCAATCAATATGTCTCTTACATGGATGTTTCTCTCTGTGTGTATCCTCCAGTCCCCTCTATTCCACTCTCTAAAAATCAATGAGGAAAATATCATTGGATGAGGATTTTAAAAAAATGAAACAAAGTAAAAAACAAAGAAAGTAAATTGCAAGCACATGGTAAGTGCTCAGCAAAAAGTTCTGTAACTGGACAATCAATGGGTCCGTGCTGCCTGTCACTACCGGAGCCAATTAAGCAGAGACAGGGTTAAATCATATATGAGTGTTTATTCTAATAGAGCAGCAGGTCATCCACAAAAATCTGCTCTGCAACCCCCTATAAGCCAATTGCTTATGTAGGTAGGAAGTAGGGATTACAGGCATGGCAAGTGGGCTATGGAGGCTGGGTTGGGACTCCATTGTTTGGACAACAAAATTGTTAATCTTTCCATGATAATAGGCAGTTCTTGAATGAGAATTGCTCCAAAGTTGACTCCCAGGTCCAAGGTTGACTCCCAGGTCCTGGGAGCTTACAACTCCCAACCAGGTCAGAATGACCTTTCTTTAACCAACACAAGGCAATCGTGGTTAACAGAGCATGATATTTCCCATAACCATAGCTAGTCCCTAAGAGTCTATCTTTGCCCCTAACAGTTCTTGAGTGAACAAACAGATATTCGAGTTGCTCATGCACACAACCAGGTCCACTGAGCCCTTGGTATGTAGGTCTTCTGACCATATTCAAACAGGTGGATAGACCTTTACACATATTTGCATCCCCAAAATTCCACAATAAGGACTTGGCCACTTTATGGCAGGACTTTTACAGGTAGTGGAGATGCAGTAGTCACCAGGATAGGTCCAGTCCCTGCTCCTCCAGAGCCCACAGACCAGTAGGAGGAGACAGATGTGAGACACATAGTCACACTAATAAGTTATATAAATAAATATACAGCAGTCCCCCCTTAATCACAGGGGATATATTCCAAGACCTTCAGTAGGTGCCTAGAACCACCAATAGTACTAATCCCTGTATAGACTGTTTTTTCCTGGACATACCTGGCTATGACAACGTTTAACTGATAAAAATTAGACACAGTAAGAGATTAACAACAGTAAGTAATAATAAAATAGAGCAATCATAACACTGTACTGTAATAAAAATTATGTGAATACTTTCGCTCTCTCTAACAGATTTGATAACCCACAGCTATTAAGTGTCTACTGGGTGGGAAGTATACATAGCATGGATACACTAGACAAAGGGATGATTCACGTCCCAGGGACCGCACCAGATTTCATCAATCCACTCACAATAGCATGCAATTTAAAACATATTAATTGTTTATTTCTGGAATTTTCCATTAACATTTTTAGGCCGTGGTTGACCGCGTATAAATGAAACTAGGAAAGTGGAACCGTGGATAATGGAGGATTACTTTGTCATGGCATCCCATGCAGTGTTGTTAAAGAAAAAGACAGCCAAAACCGGATGGGTCAGTGGCTAGAGCATAGGCCTGCGGACTGAAGGGTCCCAGGTTCAGTTCCGGTCAAGGGCACGTACGTTGGTTGCAGGCACATCCCCAGTAGGAGGTGTGCAGGAGGCAGCTGATTGATGTCTCTAACTCTCTATTCCTCTCTGTAAAAAATCAATAAAATATATTAAAAAAAAGAAAAGGACAGAGTGTTGAGAGTGAAGAGTGGGACCTAGATTAGACTGGGAAGGGTCAGGCCATGATGCAATGGAGAGGGCATGCTAAGATGGGGCTGAGGCATATGTAGGAATTGGGGACAAAAAAGCTGCAAGAGGATGCCTCAAGCTTTTCATTAAGGGAAATAAGTCAAGAGGGGAGGGTCAGTGGACATGAGGGGACCTAAAGCAAGTTGTCTTGAGTTTTATCTTTTTTTATTTAAATATATTTTGATTTTTTAGAGAGAGGAAGGGAGAAAGATAGAAAGTCAGAAACATCGATGAGAGAGAGACATCGATCGGCCGCCTCCTGCACACCCCACTGTGGAGATGTGCCCGCAAGCAAGGTATATGCCCCCAGCTGGAATCGAACCTGGGAGCTTTCAGTCCGTGAGCCGACACTCTATCCACTGAGCCAAACCGGTCTCGGCTTGAGTTTTATCTTGAAAGGTTTGGAGAAAAGGAGGGAAAGGGTGATTTGGGATTGAAACACACTCCTCTTGCTGTGAGCAAGTTAGAGGAAGGAAGAGTGGAGGCAGGAAGACCAGGGAGGAGCAGAAACCGGTGGCTCAGTGGATAGAGCGCTGACCTGACCTTTGGACTGAAAGGTCCCAGGTTCGATTCCGATCAAGGGCATGTACCTTGGTTGCAGGCACAACCCCAGAAGGGGCGTGCAGGAGGCAGCTGATCATGTTTCTAACTCTCTATCCCTCTCCTTTCCTCTCTGTGAAAAATCAATAAAATATACTTTAAAAAAAAGAACCCACTTACCAAAAAAGTAAAAAAAAAAACACCAGGGAGGAGGCCAGAGCAGAGGTGTCAGGGAGAGAACAGGGTAGGGTCAGGAGGAAGAAAGGTTGGTGAAGCTGAGTCCTCCATGGGACTAGGTAACTTACTGCCAGGTGAGGGGTTCAAAAGAAACCTGAAAGTCAGGCTTGGTGGCAGGATGGATGCTAAGGCCATCACTGAAACAGGACACAAATGAGACAGCTCAGGGAAGCTGATGGTGAAGAGCCCTGAGGGCCAGGCTAGGGAGCTGGGAGCTTGCCCTGAGGGCAGTAAGGAGCTAGTGTCAAGCAGGAGAGGGACAGGGACGGATGAAAATTTCTGAAACATCCTTCTGGTTGCTGAATGGAAGATGGCTTGGAGAGAGCAAGAATGGAGGCCAGGGGGCCAGGGAGGAGGCCAGGACAGGGGGCAGGTGAGAAAGGACGGGAGGAAGGATCAGAAGGCTGAAAGAACAAGACGTGGTGATGAGCTGTAGGGATAACAACACACAGAAGCTTTAAGGGCAGAGAGATGGCTGCCCAGCTCCACCCACCCCTCTACCTTCCCCATCCCCCAGAAATGCAGGCTTACAGAGACCTCCATATGCAAAATACATAGGGGCATAGAGATGGACGGGCAGCGGGACCTACACACAGGCACCAGGTCTGCAAGGACCATAATGCAAGTGCACAGAGAAGCAAACAATGGCATGCCAAAAAGCAAGGGCACCTGGGCAGCCATCATCATGTGCAAAAAAGAACTGCACGTGCGCTGGACCAGGATGTCCTCCCTGTAGCCTGCTATTCCCATCTTACAGATGGACAAACTGAGGCTTAGAAGGGCCAGTATCTTCGAAGATCACCAGTTCCTGGTAGGGCTGGGATTCCAACCCAACTCTCCAGGCACCCTCCCTGAGGTGTTCCCATAGGACACCCTAGGGTCTTGTTCCTTTTTAAAAAATAGATTCTTTTTTTTAAATTTTTTTGATTTTTAGAGATAGGAAGTGAGAGAGACAGACCCACACACACAGAGAAACACCGATGTGAGAGAAAAACATTGATTTACTGCCTCCACATGCCATGACTGGGGATGGCACGTGCCTTGACCAGGAATAGAACCCACCACCTTATGGTACAAGATGATGCTGATGCTCCAACCAATGAAGCCACACCAACCTGGGCGGGTCCTGTTTCCGTGCCCAGGTGGGTCTCTTGGGCAGGAGGCTCCACGTTTCCCTGAGTGTACCCGGGGATGGCACCCAGCAGATGTTCTTCAGGTTCTGGTTTCCGAGGTTTCTACAGGAATGGAGTTCCTGACCTGGCTTGTCTTCTGAGTACGTCCCATGGGCTGGCAGCATGCTCCTGCATGTCTCCTCCTGCCCCAGCCTCTGTGTGTTGATGACATCTGACTGTGAGTGTGTGTGTGTGTGTGTCCTTGGGGGAGAGGGGGGAGAGGAGGAGGAGGAGAAGGAGGAGGAGGAGGAGGAGGAGGAGGAGGAGGAAGAATGGGGGGAGGAGGAGCTGTGAGTGTGAGAGGAGTGCCTGGCTGGGGCTGGGCTGGGGTGGAGGCCGGGGGAGGGGGCACTGCAGGGGCTGAGCCAGAGTGGAGTTCTGAAGGAATGTTTACGGGACATCAAGAGAGCCCAGGGCGACAGCGCCCTGAGCTGGGTAGAGAAACACACAGCCGCCCTGCCTCTCTGGCCCAGGCTGAGGGGTGAAGCCACCGGGGCTCCTTCCCTCCTCAGCCTCCCTCCAGGGTCCCTTTAAGACAGGGCTGGTCCTCTCCTCTCCGAAGTTAACCCCTCGAAATCCCAGTGGCCCCCTCGGCTCCCAGCCCGGTGGGTGGAGGCAGGGGGAGCCAGGGGCGGGGGAAAGGGTTTCGGAGGTCTGGGAGGGAGAAGAAGACCGGGGAGCGGGGAAGGCGGCCGCCGAGTGGAGTAGTGTGGAGCCGGTGAGGAGCCCTTCCTGTGCCAGGCGGACAGAGCCAGAGCCGGGGAGCCCGGAGCCGGGGGGAGGGCCGGGGACAACCCGGCCCTGCCCCCTCCCCCTCTGTATGCCCAGCAACTTCTGAGGAAAGTTTGGCAGAGATCGCGCGGTGCCCCAGGATGGGCAGGGTCCCGCTGGCCTGGTGGTTGGCTCTGTGCTGCTGGGGGGGCACGGCCCCCAACGGTGAGTGATGGGCGCCTGAGGGGCAGGACTACCTGTGGTGGGCCAGGGTGGGCGGGAGAGGAGGGTGGATGGCAGGTGGGGGGGGTGGTCCCGAGTTGGCTCAGGGAATTTTCTTGGGACAACAGAGAGGGAGACAGGAGGCCAGGAGACACAGACAAACCCAGAGAGGCCCGGGGACAGCACGGGCTCTGGGAGAGAACAGAGGGACAAGAAACAGAAACGAGGAGCGGCAGAGAGGGAAGAGATGCACACACTGAGAGACAGACACAGAGGAGAGGCTGAAGGCAGGGGTGGGGGCTGGACTTGAGTGGGGGCCTTGAGGAGAGGCTGAGATGGGGGCTTCCAGGGAAGGAAAGTTCCAGAAAGGAGTACTCAGACCGGCAGCGGGATGGGGAGGCCTTGGGAACCTTAGGGGAAAACCCTCAGCACAGTCACCCTCCTCCCCACCCCCCCAAACACACACATACTTGTCCCTGCCCCACCATTGTCTGTCTGCTCCATCTCTGGAACGAGGCTCTGTCTCACACTCCAGCTCTACCATCTCTGTGTGGCTCCCTCCCTCTCTCTCCCCCAGTCTCTGCCTTTATCTCTCACTGTCCCTATCAATGTCACTGACATTTTCTCGTGTGTCTCTCCCACCACTCCCTCCCCCCAGGGTATCTCTTCATCTCTCGCCTTCTGTCTCTCTCTGGTCTCTGTTCCTTTCTGTCTCTGACTCGCCCTGCTCAACTTTTCTCTGACTTCTCTCCCCGTCGTCTCTCCTTCCCTCTCTCTGTCCCCCTCCCCCTCTCCCTCTCTTTCCCTCCCTTTTCTTCCCCAGTCATCCACCAGCCTGAACTGTCAAGTCTCTGGAGACCTAAGGGAGGGCAGCGGGGCCAGAGCTGGCCCTGCCCGGCAGCCCAAGACGTGGGAGACGGCCAGATCCCCGGCCTTCTTCCCAAAGTTGAGGGATGGAGGCTGGACCCGAATCCCCTGGGAAGGCTCCCATCCTCCCCTCAAGGCGCCTCCCTCCAGTCCCCACTGAGGTCACTCTACAACTATGTGGGCCTAAAGGCCTGGCAAGGTCGTGGCTGCCATAGGCAGGCCCAGAGGGGTGGAACTGAGGAACTGGAGGGAAGTGGAGTTCCCTCGGCCAACTCTTTCCCATCTCCCTGCAGGCTCCCAGGCTCAGGAGGACCCCTTTGTGAGGAGCCCAGGGAACATCACTGGTGCCCGGGAACTCACGGGGACCCTTCAGTGTGAGCTTCTGGTTCATGGGGAGCCCCCTGAGGTGACCTGGCTTCAGGATGGACAGACCCTAGAGCTGGCAGACAGCACACAGATCCAGGTGCCCCTAGGCGAAGACGAGCAGGATGACTGGAAAGTGGTCAGCAAACTCAGGTGACCAGCCTCTCTCTGACCAGCCAAACCCCACATCCTCCCTGACCCCTGACCCCTGTCCCCACCACCTCCATCACATGGTGGATGAAAAAGTCACAGCAGGAGCTCCCCCGGTTTGGCCACTGGCTGGCTGTGTGGCTGTGAGCATGTGACATAGCCCTGGGTTTCACTTTCCTCTTTTGTAAAAGGAGTTAATAATAATGCCCACTTCTTAGCTCTTATGTGTTTCCAGCCAGACCCCCATCTTTCATTGATGATGCTTCCCTCCCAGCGTCCAGCTCTGATCCCAAACCTCTCGGTCCCTGTCAGGATCTTGTCCCTGCAGCTCTCGGATGTAGGATGGTACCAGTGTGCAGTGATCCTGGGAGGAAGGACCTTTGTGTCCCAGCCTGGCTACATTGGACTGGAGGGTGAGCCCTGGGTTTAGAGGTCAAGGGAGGTCAGGAATCCCAGGGGTCAGAGGATGCTGGAAGATTCATGATGTCTCCCAGAGACATACATACTAAGAATGTCAGAGATGTTAAGGGATCGGGAAGCTTGGGTCCATAAATTATTGGTATTATACACTGAGTGGCCAGATTATTATGATCTCTGCACGTTTAATAATCTGGCCACTTGGTGTGTATGTGTGTATATATTAGAGGCCCAGTGCATGAATTTGTGCATGGGTGGGGTCCGGCCAGCCTGACCAGGGGGAGGGGACATGGACAGTTAGCCTGCCTGCCTACTGGTTGAACTCCTGGTTGAAGGGACAATTTACATATTAGCCTTTTATTATATAGGATATACACTGAGTGGCCAGATTATTATGTGTTCAGAGATCATAAAAATCTGGCCACTCAGTGTATGTCATGCGAAAGAAGACATCTTGGGGCAGCAGGGGAGGGTCGGGGAGGGGTGGTGCTGGATATCCTGGGGTCAGCCATGGTTGAGGTAGGATATTTTTCAAACAGATAAGGAATCAGAGGCATGACTTAACCCTCCTCCCATCCTCAGGGGCCTCCCTTCCTCATTAAAATGGGATGAGGAGTCAGACATTCTGGAATAGAATGAGGGGCTTATATGTCCTGGGGGTCCGACACTGGTTGGGGAAAAATGTATTGGGATGATGTGCCCTGGGGATAGAGGTCTGAGGGGACATACGGGTTAAAGAGCCTGCAGCCTCCAACAGCCTGGCTGTGAATCAGACACCTGCGGGACTCAGAGACCCAGCCTCTACCATCACCCTCCAACCAGGCCTGCCCTACTTCTTGGAGGAGCCTGAGGACAGGACTGTTACTGCCAACACTCCCTTCAACCTGAGCTGCCGAGCCCAGGGTCCCCCAGAGCCCGTGAACCTGCTCTGGCTCCAGGATGCTGTCCCGCTGTCTCCGGCCACAGGCCACACTCCCCAGCACATACTTCATGTTTCCGGTGAGTCCAGGGATGTGGCCAGCTCACTGTAATGGCCCTGGCAGGATGCGAGTGGGAGAAGTGTGGCCTTCATGCCCCTGTGTGAGTATCTGCGGGTCCCTCTGTCCTTTCTCTCTCTCTCTCTCTCTCTCTCTCTCTCTCTCTCTCTCTCTCTCTCTCTCTCTCTGTTTCTAATATCTCTGCCTCTGAGTCTGTCTCTGCATCTTTGCCTCTGTCTACCTCCTCACTTCTCTCCACACTCTTTCTCCATTTCCTTGTCTTTCTTCTCCATCGCCCTCTGTCTCTCAATGTCCTGTCCCTCTGCTCTTTCTCCCTCCAACTACCCCAGCCTGGCTCTGAATAAATTTCTTTGTCCTGGGTTTCCTCAGCCCAAGTATGTGTAGGCCTGATAGCCCTTTGTCAGCCTTGACCCCAAGCAGGGCACCAGAATCAACCGTGCCTCCTCTTCTCCACTTCTCCCAACCTGTCCACCCTGTCACTGCAGAGCCCCACTGGTGGGGATAGAATGGGAAGCAAAGAGAGGGGGTGAAATTGGGAGACAGAGAATGATAGTGAGAGAGAGAGAGAGAGAGAGAGAGAGAGAGAGAGAGAGAGAGAGAGAGAGAGAACCACAGAGAGGTAACCCAAGATGGGGCAGGACCAGGACCAAGCTGGGGGTCACACAGCGGTCTGTAGCATTGCTGGGGGACCATGGACACCGGGGGTTCCCCTTCACTGAGAAAGAGAGGAATACAGAAGGAGGAGGCTCAATTAGTCAGAGGGAGGTGGCTGGACTTGTAGGGTATCAGCTTCCAGCACCCCAACCTGCTCCTCCATCTGCTGGGATGGGGAGGAAACTTCTGACTGAGGGTCTCCCAGGGTGGTGGGAGGGGCCCACATTCCCAGCATTCTGGGGGCCCTGAGTGTGCAGGGGAAAGGTGGTGAGCATGGCAACCCCCAGAGGGCTGACTCAGGCCAGTGGCTCTGGGAACTGAGTCAGCTTGGCAGGACCCCAGAGAGGAGAAGGGAGAGAAGGTTGGTTCCTCAACTTCATCCCAGGAAGAAGGAAAAATGGTGGGGGGGGGAACCACAGGTGGGAGAGGGGCTGTGCATGTGTCAGTATTTGGTGCAGTTGTGAGAGCAAAATGTGTGTGTACTAGTGTGGGAGGTGAGGGAGGTTCTGGGTGTGTATCCATGTCCCTTTGGATCTGTCTCTCAGTGTCTGTCAGCATCAACCTCTTTCAATGAGGGGGGATGTTAGCAAGAGCCAGCTTCTGTAGCTATCTCAGTGTGTGTGTGTGTGTGTGTGTGTGTGTGTGTGTGTGTGACTAAGTATACTAGTGTCAGTCTGTGTCTGTGTTTGTGTTTGTGTGTTCACAACTGTGATGCACTGTGTGAGGGTAGAGTGTGTATGTATATTTGGGGAGAGATGGCAGTGAGAAATCATAGTGCGTTTTGTGGCTGTTCCCCATACCACCCTATATAGAGGAGACAATGTCAGTCACAGGTGTGCACCTATGGGTGCATCATGGAGTGGGCTTTTGTTCCTATGGAATTAGATTGTGTTAATGGACAACTTAGTGTGTTTCCACTGACTGTGTGTATACATATCTGTGTCCATGGATATTTGTGATGTCTATGTATTTTTCACAGGTGAGCATGTTAGTATGTGACTATGTCCCATGGACCCCGTGTGTGTGTGTGTGTGTGTGTGTGTGTGTGTGTGTGTGTTTATGCACGTGTGACTCACAGCAGACAGCAACAATACCCTTCTGCCTCTGTCTGCTCTCCTTGAGTACCAGCCCAGCCTCAGTGCCCTCTGGGTGGATGAACAACCAGTGTGTAGATGTGTCTGTGCCGCCTGTGTTGCACATGTCTCCCCTCTTGTGTGTCTGCCACAACCCTCGTGTCCATGCAAGTGAGTGCTGTTGTATGGGTCTGCATCTCGATGAATGTCTTCAGCATCCTGAGTATGTCTAGCTGTGTTTTGAAATCTTGGCTCTATTTTTGTGTGAGCAAGTCCACATTAACTTCTGCCGGTTCTGGTGTATATTATTTGTCCACTTCAACCTCAATTTGTGATTGTCCCTTGGTGTGTGCCTCTCAATATGCAGGGAGGTTTGTGTATCTGTCAGGTGCAGCCTAGGTGTATGTGGTCTTGCTAGGTGTTTGTAGTTAATGTGTGCACGTTTGATTGTGTTTATGTTTGGTCTCTTTCTTTAATTGTGTGTATGTAAGTCACTGAGTGAGTATTTGTGTCACTGCGTGTTTGCCACGGCATCAGCCTTATTGCGTAGCTTATTGAGTGCCACATTCTCTGTTTTTGTGCCAATAACAGTCTCTCTGTGTTAAGTGTGATTCACTGAGTGGGGGCTAACATTTCTTAACATTTGTGTGCATCTGTCCCCTGATCTGACTCAGGGCGTGCCCCCTCTCTCCTTCCATCCCTCTCTTTCCCTCGGAAAAAACACAGGGTTGAGGGGAAGAACAGGAGCAGACAGGAGGTGAACAGTGCATCTAGAAAGCACATCTGGAGAGCCTGCTGCAGGGAAGGGGTCCCAGGCCCCTTCATCCCTGCTCTTCCCTCCCTCGAGGTGTTGGTGTCCGAGCTGAGCCTGGGAAGGGGATCCTGGGCCTCTCCCCACAAGGCCAACAGGAAGTGCAGGGGGTGGGGCCTGGTGACTCACTCCGACGGGGCAGGAATGCTGTGGTCGGAACAGGACCCAGCTCCAGAACACCCATCCTGCCCCAGGGCTCCTCTGGAGGACAGTGCCAGCTCCCACACAGTGACCCTGGTGGCCCCCACATGCCAGGTGGGTGGAGGGGACTCAGGCTGCCCGCCTGCCCAGGGCTGTCCTGTCCCTCCCCCAGCAGCGGCGGCTGGCTGTGGGGGCTGCGGGGGCAGGCGGGCACCTGACCTTGGCTGGGAACTAGCGGCTGGGCAGCGGAACTGAGGAGCGTCCCTGCCCACTCCTTCGGGCCGGTGGCCAGCCAGCTTTCCCTCCTTCCACTCCCTCTGCTGACTAAGTAAAGGAAACTTTGTGTCTGCAGTAGATGGTGATGAGAACAGGCACACAGGCGCAGAACAAACCCGAGAGGCATATGCAAGCACTCAACATCCACAGGCACTCACAGGTCCTCTAACACACTGTAAAGGATAGGCAGACAGGCAGGAGCTACAGCTATACATGCAGACTTAAGACTTAGTCCTCCTTACATCCTGTCACCCAGGTTGTGTGTGTGTGTGTGTGTGTGTGTGTGTGTGTGTGTGTGTGTGTGTGTCTGTGTTCTCACCATCATCAAGGGGGAGGAGAGGCAATCCACCCAAAACACTCAAAAAGAGGTATACTTATTCATGACATGTACATTAATCACCCTCAGAAGTACCCATGCTCACATTTCTGCATACACAGCCAGAAACACTTGTAAGTACACAAATGTATACACATAAATTCATTCACTCATTGGACAAGCATTTATAGAGCACGTACTGGGTGCCAGGCCTTCTTAGACACAGGGAACAAGAAAGACAGAAACTCCTGCCCATGGAGCTGACATGCTAGTGGAGTTGACATTATGATGAGAATAGCCAAAGGGAAAATAATAAAGCAGAAAAAAAGGCTAAATATGGAAGGAGTTTCCCAATTTATTTCTTTTTAACATTTTTAATATGTTCCCATTCATTTCAGAGAGAAGAAAGGAGAGGGAGAGAGACAGAAACATCAATGATGAGAGACAATTTGACCTGTTGCCTCCCAAATGCCCCTCACTGGGGACCGAACCTCGACCTCCTGGTTCAATCCCTGAGCCACACCGGCCACACAGTTCTGATTTTAAACATTCTGTCAGGGACAGAAGAACTGAGAAGGTGGGATCTGAGTAACAATGTGAAGGTGGCGGGGAATGAACCACTTGGATGTCAGTGGGAAGACTGTTCCAAGAGGAAGGGACAGAAGTAGCAAGTTCCCGAGGTGGGAAAGTGCTTGATGTGTGCTTCCCAGAAACACCAGGAGGCATGTGGCCAGAGCCCAGGAGAGTGAGGTGTGCGTGAATGAGGGGGAGTGGACTTGGTAGGAACTGAGCTTATAAAGAAACCAGAGGCCTGGTGCATGGGCATCCCTCAGCCGGCCTGTGCCCTTGCAATCTGGGACCCCTCGGGGGATGTCTGACTGCCAGTTTAGGCCCTATCCCTGCAGTTGGGCATCCAGCAGTTGAACATCCCTCTCGCAATCCGGCACTGCTTGCCCCTAACTGCTCACCTGCCTGCCTGCCCACCCCTAACCACTTGCCTACCTGCCTGCTCAATGCTCATCATAGCAACTGCCCTTTCCACCATAATGGTCACTTAGGCTTTTATACATATAGATAAATACCTCTACATTTATGCACACTCATGAGAACCTGTTTCTTAGATGTGTGCTTATTGGAAGTATATGCTGAGTAAGAAAAGGAAACTTTGTGTGTCTGTGTGACTCAGTGGGATTGTGTCTGTGTTTCTGCATCTAGGTGAGTGTGTGCATCTGTCTGTGTGTCTAGCTATGAGTATGTGTGTTTCTGTATGTGAATGTGTTTCTTTGTGTGTTCATGGACATAACTGTGTATATTGATGTAAGTGACTTGTGTATAATTATGAGTATGTGTTTCTATGTGTGCCTTTGTATTACTCTGTATCTATTACCTTGCTGTGTGAATGTGTTTCTAAGTGTGCCTATGTGATGTGTGAGTGCAATATGTATCTCTGCCTATGCATAAATGTGTGTATCTCCCTGTGTGTTTCTGTGTATATATGTGAGTCTATCCATGTATGTGCCTGTGTCTGCATGTATGTGTATCTATGTGGTGGAGCATTAAGGCTGAGGCCTCCAGGTCTGTCCCAGTGTTTGGGATGGAGGCCTGTGTTCCCAACACATTGCCTCCCTTCCCATAGTCTCCCTCCAAGCATGTGCCCCTAGAGGTTAGACTGGCCCTGTCAGGTGGGACACGGTAGGGGCACCTCTCTGACTCTGGGTCCTGTCCTCATATGACTCCCCAGGCTTGAACAAGACGTCTTCTTTCTCCTGTGAAGCCCATAATGCCAAGGGAGTCACCACATCCCGCACGGCCATCATCAGAGGTGACAGAAAAGGGAGCTGGGGAACTGGGTGTCAGATGGTGTGGGACTGAGGTCAAAGGGCAGAGCTGGGGTAGAAGGCAGGGTGAGGAGCTTTGGGCAAAAGCCCCCAGGTCAGTTCTTTCTCTCATCCCCACAGTGCTTCCCCAGCGACCCCATGACCTCCACTTGGTTTCCAGTCGGCCCACAAAGCTGGAGGTGGTTTGGACACCAGGCCTGAGCGGCATCTATCCCCTAACCCACTGTACCCTGCAGGTGAGACTCAGACTTTACTAACCTCAGGCCCCCCTCCACCCACACCCTGAATAACCAGCCCTTCCCAGGTTTGTGGGTTGAGAGGCAGTAGAGCCTCAGGTTAAGGCAGCTGCCTTGTGTTCAGATCCTAAGTCCACCAGCTGCTGGCTGTATGAGCTCAGGTAGGTGACTGTGTCTCAGTTCTCTCATCTATAAATGCGCATAATGATAATACTACCATAAAGGCTTGTTGTGGTAATTCAATAAGTAAATGCAAGTGGAAATGTGTAATAAACTACTAGCTGTTTTCAGGGATTTTTTAGTACCAGTGATATTAGTCAGAATGGGAACCCTGAGACAGCCTTTTCGGTCACCACTGGCTACCCCCTAACCTGCTTCTCACACCTCAGCCCTGACCTCTCTGGGTTGTCACTATTTGGGGCTGAGTCTGTCTCCCCACTGGACTGAGCTTTGAGAGGGCACAGCCAGGCTGTCTCAGTCACCACTCAGGCCTCATTGTTTCCTGGCTCAGGGCCAGTCAGAAGACTACCTGACAGCTGAGAAGGGCCAAACCAGCCTTTTGCAAGTTGCTCCTCCTCTAGTGTAAGGAAAACAAACACACAGACTTGTGAATACAAGATCCAGTTCTGGCCTGAAGATCTCTGTGATTCGGAAGTTGGTAGGTCATTGCCCATGATAGATGATAATTAATAATGGCCAACTTTCATTGAGTGCCAACTGGTGTTGGGCCTTGTGTTACAGCTTTACACACACACACTTTTGTGTGTTTGTGAAATATGGTCTGTGTTTACAACTTTTTTTCAGATGAAGAAACTAAAGCTCAGAGTAGTTAAAAAACTTGCCCAAGGTCACAGCCAGGAAGTGAAGAGGTGGGACTTGAACCCTTGTTTCATCAAACCCAAAGGATGCTCCTTACCTCCTTAGATACCTGTATTTGATTAAACAGCCGTTGTCTTTCTTACAATTGTATGTCTTAGACACAACCTCATTCACTTGTCATTTTAACGTTAAAGAGGTGGTTGTTAATCTTCCCATTTTCAAGGTAAGGAACTGAGACCCAGGGAGAGGAAATGACCAGTCCTGCCCACTGGCTAGAGAGAATGAAACTGATTCAATCCCAGAGGCCAGACCAATTTGGGAGACCTCAAATGCCAGGTCAGGTGTCAGCTTATACCCCCACCCCACACCCATTCAGTGTCCGCAGGAAAGCAGAAGTGTGTCCTCTTCCCTCTGCAGGTCTCACTTCCTGCTGTGTATAGGCTGGGGCAGAAGGGTTCGAATGGGAGGGTCAAGGCATCCCCGGGAAAAGAGAAGTGGGAGCGGGCATGTCCGCATCCTTGTCCCCTTTGTCCCAGCAGAGGTTCCTCTTCCCGCTGCCACTGTGGGCCAAAGAGCAGGCAAGGGGACAGCCTCCCCTCATCCTGCCACCCACCCTCTGCCCATCTCCTCCCCAGGCCTCTGAGTGGTTATCATCTCCACATGTGGGAACCCTGTAACTTGGAGCAAGTGGCTGAGCCTCTTTGGGCTTCTGTTTCCTCATCTGTAAAATAGGAATGAAAAAAAGAAATTGACCCCATAGGGGTGATAAGAAGTCACTGAGTTTACCCAAACGTGCCTTGACAGCATGCTTGACACATAGTTAACACTCCAGAAATGTTAGCTGTTGATGTGGTGTTCAAACCAGTTTTCGTGCTGCACAGGGGTGTTCCCCAGCTGTAGCCTGGCCATCCTGACCTGGCCGTTCCGTCGGACCAGGTGGGTGTGCCAGTCTCTGCTGCTGCACAAGGTGTGTGGAATTGGATACTTGTTGCCAAGGGAACCTCACATAAACATACACAATACTGATAATGGCAAACACTCAATACATACAGGCACTCTTCTAAAATGCTTAGCAGCATCATTTCAGTCAACACTTCGAAGTAGGGAGGTGTTGTATCCCATTTCACAGATGAAGAAACTGAGGTTCAGAGAGGGAACGTCTTGCCGGAGGTAGCTTTTGCAAGTGCTGACAGAACCACATTGTGCAGCTGGATGGTCTCCTCGCTTTGCAAATGCAGGTGCCCAGGGAGCACTGGAATGAAGCTATCACTCACACACACACACACACACACACACCTTCTCAAAGTTGTGTAATCACAAAGACCACCACTGTGCGTTGTCTGACTGCTCCTGTGATTGCAGGACCATCCTGTTCTCAGACTCCTTTTCTGCCCCCAGGCTGTGCTGTCAGATGATGGGGTAGGCATCAGGCTGGGAGAGCCAGATCCCCCGGAGGAGCCCCTCACCATGCAAGTATCTGTCCCTCCTCACCAACTACAGCTGGACAGCCTCCGTCCTCACAGTCCTTATCACATCAGGGTGGCATGTGCCAGTAGCCAGGGCCCCTCACCCTGGACCCACTGGCTTCCCGTGGAGACGCCTGAGGGAGGTAAGAAGAGGCCAGTGGGGGAGACGTTGCACTCTGCCCCCTGGACCTCACTCACATCAGTGCCACCCCCAGCATCTCCTCTCACCCATTTACCCAAGGTGGCCTCCACTATCTCCTCTCACCGATTTACCCAGGTGGCCTCCACCTCCTTCCTGTTCAGTCCCCCTCCTCAGCACAGCACTGGCATCTCTCTTGGAACTCTTCCCTATGCTTCACTCCTGGAGTAAATGCATGAATTGCCTATGTGCATGCTCTTTGCACCCTGCCTTCACTTCTTGGGGTCAGGGAGAAGTCAGGAAGAAGTAGGCACGTGAGCTTCCCCTTTTCCCTGTCCTCCAGTGCCTCTGGGGCCCCCTAAGAACGTTACGGCCATACGGAATGGGACCCAAGCCATCGTGCGTTGGCAGGAGCCAATGGCACCCCTGCAGGGCACTCTGTTAGGGTACCGGCTGGCCTATCGAGGCCAGGACACTCCTGAGGTGGGTGCTGCTGGCTGGGGTGGGGCAGGGGAGCTGAGGAAGAGGGAAATGGGAAGGAGAAGATGACAGGGCAAATATGGACAATGGTGCAGATTGGGTAGTGCATAGGAGAGCACATTGTGGGAAGGTTAAAGAGGTCCGGGAGAGGGAGAGGGAATGGCTATTTATGAATCATTGTAAAAAGTGTTTCAGTAGACATGTTTCCTTGGTCATTTATCCCAGGAGCCTCCATGTTTTACCATGACAACATTACAGCAGATAGTTTTATAGCGTCTTGAGGAAGGGATGCCTTTTCTAATTTGCAAACAGCATCCCTGGGTTGGGAAAGTAGGGTGGGAAAAAGAAGGTAGGATTTAGAAGGGGATGAGAGTGAAAGATGAGAATTCAGTTTTCAGCATAAGTACTGTGTGCCAGGCACTGTTTTAGACTTGAGGACACGGCAGAGAATTAGATCAAGTCCTGTCCTAGTGGAACTGATATTTTAGTGGGCACAGGGATGGAGAATGGAGACAAAAGAAGTGGGGATGAGGTAGGAAGAGGAAGAGAAGGTATTGGAGATGAGGAGATGCTTTCCAGGTTGGGGAGTTGAGGTGTAAGAGTTAGGAACCCTGATGCTAAGTCTGGATGTCCTAGGTGCTAATGGACGTAGGACTAAAGCAAGAGGTGACCCTGGAGCTGCGGGAGGACAGGACTGTGCCCAACCTGACAGTGTGTGTGGCAGCCTACACTGCCTCTGGGGATGGACCCTGGAGCCTCCCCGTGCCCTTACAGCCTTGGCACCCAGGTAACTCCAAAGCCATGACGGCTGCCTTTAAAGTACCCCCAAGAACCTTATCGCCCCTAGATGCTCCCGACTTGCTCTCCGCAACTTTCAGTGTTCCCCTAATCTAGGCTCTGTTCCTATTCAGAAACTTACTGAGCCTCATACCCTCACCTGCATCACACCAGTCTTGCCCTCCTTGAGCATGTCCTCCCTCTGTCCTTTCTCCTCACAGGGCAAAGACAGCCAACGCACCTGCTGGGTAAGGGCTTTCACATCCCCTCACCTCCCTCCCGTCCCTCAATGCCCAGTGAAGACCCTATCACTACACTCATACACTATACATTCCTTTCTTGTTTCTCAGACTCATCACTAATCCTCTCTTTCTTGGGTTTGTGTGGTCCTAGATGGACATGCATGGAATAGCCCATCATATTGTAGGTACTCAGTGAATGGTAGATGGGTGGATAGATGGATGGATGGGTGGATGAATGGGATGGATAGGAAGGAAGGACAGAACAGTGATGAGTTATCCCCTTCACATTCATTTTTCTCAAATGTTTCTTAACAATACTCATCCCACTATTCTTAAATATTTTTCACGTCTTCCTGCATTTCTTTGCATACCCTTCTCACACTAACCCACCCTTTTTTCATGTTCATCCCATTATAATTCTTCATTCCTCTCACATGCCTCCAAAACCTAATAGTGCCCACACCTTTCATTCACAAACTCTGTGCACACTTTTTACACACTCATCATATGTCCCACATTGCAAATACTGAAAAACTTTGAGTCCACATTATTCCACACTCTACAACTCTCCTTGTATATTCATCCAATACTCTTTCCACGTTACTCCCTCACTGCTAGGCAATCCTAACCCATTCCCATTCTCTGCACACACCCACACAAACTCCTGGCACACTTAGCACATTCCCATTCTCTATTTTTTTAAATATATTTTATTGACTTTTTTTACAGAGAGGAAGGGAGAGGGATAGAGAGTTAGAAACATCGATGACAGAGAGACATCGATCAGCCGCCTCCTGCACGCCCTACTGGGAATATGTCCCCAACCAGGATACATGCCCTTGACGGGAATTGAACCTGGGACCTTTCAGCCCACAGGCCGATGCTCTATCCACTGAGCCAAACCAGTTTCGGCCCATTCTCTATTTCTTATACACCCACTCCTACCCTATTTGCACACCCTTTTTATTCATCCCTGGATCATCTGTCCTTTCCACATATTTTACATCCTCATTGCACACTCTTCTCACACCAAAGTTAATTCTTACAAATCACTGCACACTCCTTGAATCTAAGATTCCTTGAATAATCCTCACTCACACCCCTTCCCAATTCCTTCAACACCCATCCACACCCTGTACGCAATTCTTTGCACACTACACCCCTTTGCATATTTACTTAACTCTCATCCTTGCTTAGTGAAAACCCTTCCACAGTCATCACACAGTCCTCAAAAATATTCCTTGGTCATTTATCCCAGGAGCCTCACTGCTCTTGCATACTTACTGCACATGTCTCATACACCCACCCTACAATGCATGCATTCTCTTCCCTGCTCGCCTGTTTTTCCACACCAAGTTCTCCCTTCTTGCACAATTATCATATAACACACACCCCTCTACTAGCAATTTACCCACACCCATCTCATGCTCATTAGCCCTCCTTACATTATTTTTGTTGTTGTGGTTAACCCTCACTAGAGGATATTTTTCCCATTGATTTTTAGAGAGAGAAGGGAAGAAGGGAAAAGAGAGAGAGAAACATCTATGTGAGAGACACAATGACTGGTTGCTTTGTGCATGCACCCTAATCTGGTCCAGGTATCAAGCCTATAACCTTGATATGTGCTTTGACCAAAAATTGAACCTGTGACCCTTCGGTCCACAGGCTAACACTTTAACCACTTAGCAACACTGGCCAGGGCACTCTTTGCATTATTATAACCCATTCCACACAATTCTCTCACTCCCATCCCACACTCCTTCACACTCATCACACACTTTTCAACTGTCTTCAACTGTCCATGCCACTCTTAAGTCACCTCACCCACCCTACAAGTCTCATGCTCCTATTTTAACACTCACTCATATCACATTCATTGCATGCCTTGCCCAGCCCAGCCTAGTCTCCTCAGATATGTGAATGCACCTATACAGGCCTAATCAAATATATCCACATCCGCTCCTTCCAACATCACCCCCTTGGGTCCCAGGGAGATGAACGCAGGGCCTTAGCCATGACCTGTCCCCCATGCCCTGACAGTGAGTGAACCTCCAGTCCCCTCCTTCTCATGGCCCTGGTGGTATGTACTGGTGGGAGCAGTTGTGGCTGCTGCCTGTGTCTTCATCTTGGCCCTGTTCCTCATCCACCGGCGGAAGAAGGAGACCCGCTATGGGTGAGTTGGAACTCTGTGAGTGGGGAGGCTCACATGGACTAGAATGGAGAACTTGGAAGCAGGGAGACCATGGAGAGGCTAGTGCAGGAGGAGAGATTACTAAGATCTGGAATTAGGGCAAGGGTCTGGGGAATGAATGGAAGGAAGAAGGTAGTAGTCCAAAATATGCTCAGCAAAAGCTGGAGGAGAGGAAAGGCAGGACTTGAGATTGGGGTGGTGCTTGCTTTCACTACTTGTGGTAGGAGGGGTTTCCACATGGCTCTACCCTAACCTCCTCCCCATTCCCCCAGAGAGGTGTTTGAACCAACAGTGGAGAGGGGCGAGCTGGTGGTCAGGTATCGCGTTCGAAAGTCCTACAGTCGCCGGACCACTGAAGCCACCTGTAAGTGAACTCTGTGTCTCCCTGCCCTGGTTTGAGGATAACAAGTGTAGAGATTCAGTCTTCTGTATATACATGAACCAAACGAAGGCCTTGGAATACTAGGATGTTAGGACCACAGACTCTAAGAACAACAGAATTGTAGAATCACATAGAAAAACCTTAGAACAATAGAATCCTAGACAAAATAAATCTTGGAAGACAAAACTCAGAGCCATAGGATATTAGAACATGTGTTATAATTATAACGACTTTGATAATTATAATGACAATGATAATCTGATTATGATGCTGATAATGACAGCCAACCCTAACATTTCCTATGTGACAGGCACTGTTCTAAGTGCTCTACACATGGCACTTAATTTAATCCTCAGAGCAATCCAGTGAGGTAGGTATGTTATTCCCCCTTCCCTTCACAGAATGAGGAAACTGTAGCATGGAGTGGTTAAGACACTTGTTCAAGGCCACACAGCTTGTCAGTTGGAGAGCTGGGATTCTAACCCAGGTAGTTTGGCTCTGAAGTCCATATTCTTTACAGCCTCTTAGAATTATAGGATGTGAGAGAGGTAGAATAGATCTTGGCCTAAAAAATTATAGACCGGTTTGGCCTGTGGACTGAAGGGTCCCGGGTTCGGTTCCGGTCAGGGGCATGTATCTTGCTTGCAGGCACATCTCCAGTGTGAGGTGTGCAGGAGGCGGCTAATCGATGTCTCTCTCTCATCGATGTTTCTGACTTTCTGTCCCTCTCCCTTACTCTCTGTGAAAAATCAATAAAATATATTAAAAAAAATTATAGGCTCAGTACTATAGACTCTCAGGATCTTGAAAATTATAGAATCTTAATACTATAGGCTCTCTGTTGAGGATTATAGAGCTATGGAGGGTCCCAGCTATGGAGGAGCTCGTAAGCCACCCAGTCAAATCTCTTCATCTTTCCATTTGGGGAAACCTAAATCCAGAAAAAAGGAAAGGCAGAATTACGTCCCTGAGAAGGCTGCCAGGCCCCAAGGAAATTTCAGAAGGGGCTGGAAAAGCCATTAATTTAAGAGGAGAAGGAAGTGGAAGTGAGCAGGTCACACTCATCTAATGGAATCACATGCAGCAGCAATTCTCAAAGTATGATCCAGTCCCTGGGGGTCACTGAGATCTTTGCAGGAAGTCCATAAGGTCAAAACTATTTTCATAATAATATCAAGACATGCTTTGCCCTTTTGCACTCTCACTTTCTCACAGGGATTCCATGGAGTTTTCCAGAAACTTTCTAATGTATGATGATGTCATCACTCTGTTGGTTGACAGAATGTGTGCTTATGTATTCTTGTGTTTTAAAAATCTGTTCGCTTTGCCAAGACCAGTTTTCTCAGTGGATAGAGCGTCGGCCTGAGGACTGAAGGGTCCCAGGTTCGATTCTGGTCGGGGGCATGTACCTTGCTTTCGGGCACATCTCCACTGTGGGGCTTGCAGGAGGCAGCTGATCGATGTCTCTCTCATTGAAGTTTCTGACTTTCTATCTCTCTCCCTTCCTCTCTGTAAAAAATCAATAATATATATATATTTTTTAAAAATCTTTTCGCTTTAATTTTGAATATAGTAAATATCAATATAAGGGTATCTCAAAAATGTATATACACTTTGTTGTGTTGTTGTTGTTTTTCATCCTTACCCAAGGATATTTTTTTCCATTTATTTTTAGAGAGAGTGGAAGGGAGAGGTAGAGACAGAAACACTAATGGGAGAAAAACACATCGACTGGTTGCCTCTGGCATGCCCCTGACCAGGGCCGGAAGCCTGCAACCGAGGTACATGCTCTTGACCGAAATGGAACCTAGAACCCTTCAGTCTGCAGGCTGATGCTCTATCCACTGAGCCAAACCAGTTAGGGCTATACACACTTTGAATAATTACTCATTCCAATATGTTAAATCTGAAAAGAAAGAAACATCAATTGAGCTATCAGCAGTTAAAGTGTGTATACATTTTTGGGGACACTCTCTACATAACCCATATAAATGAGAGCTCTTTACAGTTCTCCATAATTTTAAGAATATAAAGGGGTCCTGGGGCCAATAAGTTTGGGAACTCTTTCTAAAGAGCAATGAAAATGAATCCGTTATAACTACATCATAGACATTGGTTGAGTGAAAGAAGTCAGACACAAAAGAGAATACAATAGGTGATGCTGTTTTTAACATCCCCAAATGGAGAAGGCAGATCTGAGGTAAGAGAGGTCAGGAACGTGGCCACCTCTGAGAGGGCAGGTCATGGTCTGTTCTTGATCTGGGTGCTAGTTAGACTGCCGGGTTGGTTTGTGAAAATTCATTGAGCTGTTCATTTATGATTTCTACAGATTATACACCTCAATGAAACATTAGTAAATATTTTGAACAACTGGTATGGCAGAATGCTAACCAATCAATGTGCCCACTGATGTGAGATTTTGTAACAGGCTCTAATCTTTTAAGTGCCCTTCTTGGGGAATATTCAAGGGGTCTAAAGGAGGAGCTAGGGTGGGAATGGAGGGTGCTTAGGACAGTAGCTATTTCTGAATGAATGCAGAAGTATCTCAGTATTTTAACAATGGGCATGTAAATGTCAGCCCAGCTCTATGACTCTGTCATCCCCACTCCCCATGCAGTGAACAGCCTGGGAATCAGTGAAGAGCTGAAGGAGAAGCTGCGGGATGTGATGGTGGACCGGCATAAGGTGGCCCTAGGAAAGACCCTGGGAGAAGGTGAGTCCCCCTGGCACATGTAGATATCCCCCTGAACTACGGAGTCCTTTACTTCCCCACATCCATCCAACCACAAGAAAATATAATCCCTTTGAGCCCCACCCCTCCCACCTCCCACCCCCATCCCCCAGAGGTCAGTGTCTCCTTCTGGTCCTCTACAGGAGAGTTTGGAGCTGTGATGGAGGGCCAGCTCAACCAGGATGACTCCATCCTCAAGGTGGCTGTGAAGACAATGAAGAGTGAGTCAGTGCACATATGTGCACACATGTGGGATCCCCATCCCCTACCCCAGTGGTAGGCAAACTGCAGCTCGCGAGCCATATGCAGCTTGCAAGCAGCCGTTTGCCGACCACTGCCTTGGCCTATCCTTCCCAATGACCCAAAGGAGGCAGAGAGCAGAAGAATTAACAGCAAATTTGCTTTACCAGAGAACCTCAGTGTTTCCAGGCAGAAAATGAAGTCCATGCTAGGTACTTCAGCAGGAGAAATTTAATATGGTGAGATTACTACAAAGATATAGGAAGGACTGAAGGAACACCTGGGAGAGTGATGCAACCTGTAGATTAGCAGGGAGTAGTCACCCCCACCTCTAGGCCTGAAGGGCAGAGGGAGGAATGACCAGGATTACAGAGCCCATGGCCAGGGATGCCTGTCACAGTTTGGGAATCACAGAGTTAGAGGAAACCTCGTGGGAGCTTGAAACACAAAGGAGACACAGCCTCCACCTAGGAAATACTGGAAGCCTTACAAGATAGGGTGAAAAACCCTGGTTTCTCCCCTTCTCCTTCCTACCCATCCGCCAGTCTCCCATTAGTGCTTCCCATTGGCAAAGTCCAACAGAAAACCAATAGGAAAGGGAGCCTGGGAAATGTAGTTTTCAAGAGCCAGCCCCCTGTGATACATAGCAGAGCAGGAAGGATCTGAAATGAGGTACACCGGGCTTCATCATTTACCAGCAAGGTTATCTCAGGCAAGTTATTATCCTTCTCTGAGACTCAAGTTCCTCATGTGGAAAAAAGGATCACAATGGCCTTACCTACTAGGATGTTGTGAGGAAAAGCACTTAATGCTAGATGTGGAACGCAGTACATGCAGTTGGTGTGGACTGTGACTATACTATTTACATCATCAGAGAAGGTGGGGGCCAGGCCAGGCCACACAGCACAGGAAGTCCATGGCAGGAAATCATTTCCATAGAGAGAAAAAGCATAGAGGGTCAGGCTGGGGCTGGGGGTGAGGGAGGACCAATCCTTTCTGAATCACTGCGGCCAAAAGCTTGGATTATGTAGTCATCACTTAGTCACTCACTCAGTCATCTTTGAACATCTCCTATGTTCTTATTTTAAAATATTTTTAAATATATTTTTATTGACTAGAGAGGAAGGGAGAGAGATAGAGAGCCAGAGACATCGATGGGAGAGAAACATTGATCAGCTGCCTCCTGCACACACCCCCACTGGGGATTTGCCCGCAACCAAGGTACATGCCCTTGATCAGAATCAACCTGGGACCTTTTAGTCCGCAGGCCGACGCTCTATCCACTGAGCCAAACCGGCTTCGGCTCCTATGCTCTTTTTAAAAAAATATATTTTTATTGACTTCAGAGAGGAAGGGAGAGAAGAGAGAGATAGAAACATCAATGATGAGAGAGAATCATTAATTAGCTGCCTCCTGCATGCTTCCTCACTGGGAATCAAGCCCCCAACTCCAGAATGTGCCCTTGACTGGGATCGAACCCAGGACCCTTCAGTCTGTAGACTAATGCTCTATCCACTGAGCCAAACCAACTAAGGCTCTCCTATGTTCTTGACCTGGATTTTAATCCCAACTGTGTGGCCTTGGGCAAGTCATTTTGCCTCTGTGAGTCACTTTCCTGAGCTGTGAAACAAGAAAAATCACACAGACCCCCACTGCTATTGGAAATGTGTTGGAACATAGCTCACTATGGTGTGTGCACGCGAACCCGGAGCCTGACTTTCAATTCTGCCTATTCCTTTTGCAAGCTGTGTATGCCCTCAGGCAGGCTCCTTAATTATTCTGTGCCTTGGTTTCTCCCCTTCAAAATAGAGAAAATAAGAGGAACACCTGAGAGAATTAAATGAGTTAATATATGTAAAATGCTGAGGATAGCACCTGGCACTTAGCGGTCATGTTTTGTGAAGAAGAAGAAGATGATGATGATGAAGGAGAGGAGAAAGAGGGGGAATACTCCCTCCCCTGCTTCCTCTCTCATCCGTTCCTTCTTACCCTCCTTCCTCTCTCCCCCAAGTTGCCATCTGCACAAGGTCGGAGCTGGAAGATTTCCTGAGTGAAGCTGTCTGCATGAAAGAATTTGACCACCCAAATGTCATGAGGCTCATCGGTGAGGGACAGCAGATTTAGGGGGCCTACAGGCTTTGTGGGAGCAACACTAGAGGGAAGATCCCTTTGGTACTGGGAAGATCAGCTCTAAGCTCCCTGTTTCCCCCTCCCTCAGAGTCAGCAAACTGCCCCCTCCTTCTCTCCCTCAGCTTGGAATGTGACCTGTGACCTTTCCCAGAAATAGCTGAGGTCCCCAGGAGGACTGGGGAAATATTCTTGGGAACAGTGCTAGAAATGTCTTCTCTGAAGCTTGGTCCTTGCCACCCCTCACACCATTCGGAGGCCAGATTTGAGGGAGAGAGGCAGACTGACCTGGGAGAGAGGGTGGCTTCCCTTTCTGTCCAGCTGGAGTGACGGGGTTGCCTGGGGGACTCAGGCGTCTGTTTCCAGGGTTCCGAACTAGATGGCTTCCCTGCACCTGTGGTCATCTTACCTTTCATGAAACATGGAGATCTACACAGTTTCCTTCTCTATTCTCGACTCGGGGACCAACCAGTGGTGAGGGCATTTGATAGTCTACAAGTATTAATTGAGCACCTACCAGGTACCTGGTGTTACTCAGCAACTGGGAAGATCATGGTGACCAAGAACTGGCTCTCATGGAACTGTCTGCCAGTGGGGGAACAGCAATAAACAAGTTAACAAATAAATAGGCAAGCGAATTTGAGTACTAGAAAGGAATTACAGAGTAAGATGAATGAGAGGAAGCCAGGCAATTAGTTTGGATAGACAAAGAGGTCTCACCACGGAGAGGCGCCAGCCGGTGGGAGTTGGGGAGATCTGGGAGAAAGCAATCTTGAAGGGAACATGGGCCAAGGCTTGAGGTAGGAACAAGCATAGATTGTTTGAAGACTAGAAAGGAGGCCCCTGGAAGGAGTGTATTTCAAGGGCAAGAACAGTAGGAGATTAAATCACAGAGGAAGGCAGGATGGGATTATATAGGGTCTTGTTAGAAGGGTTTAGATTTAATTCTTGTAACCACAGGAAACCATTGCAGGGTAGAGCTAGGCACACACAGGAAGGAAGGAGGATGGGTCTCAGGAACTCAATTGACCTCTCTCCTGCCCTGATCCCCTAGTTCCTGCCCACTCAGATGCTGGTGAAGTTTATGGCAGACATTGCCAGTGGCATGGAGTATTTGAGTACCAAGAGATTCATACATCGGGACCTGGCTGCCAGGAACTGCATGTGAGTGTTGAATCTTCTTAGGGACACCCTAAACCCTATAGGGAGCTCTTTTCCTCCTTCTCAGGATGAAAGAGGAGGCTAGACACACATACATATCCCTTGCACACGTCAGAATTCAGGACTGGGATAGAGAGGTCAGCAAGGGGTTTGGGAAGGCTTCCTGGAGGAGATGGGCCATGAACTGAAATCTTAAAGGAGTATTTGAATGTGGAGAGAGAAGAGGCAAGAGGGTGAGCTCAGTGGGCAGCATGAGTGTGCAAAGGGACACAGGTGACCAATGAGGGTGGTGACATTTAAGCTTCATCTCTGTCTATGCTGAGTGTCTTGTCTGGGGCTGCCCTTGGGTCGGAGCTAAAGTGATAAGGAAACTAGAACCCTCCCCCCATTAATGGAGTGTGTGTGTGTGTGTGTGTGTGTGTGTGTATGTGTGTGTTTCAGTGTTTTTTGTTTTTTTTCCCAGTATAATATTCCTTGTATGGATGTCCCATAATATTCTGTTTCTATGCACTGATTCCATGGGTGTGTTTGTGAAAATTCATATTTGTGCATATATATTATATATCAAGAAAACAGTTTTGTTTTCAAAACAGATAATCAAACTCAAGGAGCTTAGGAAGGACTTTAGAATATGGCAAAAAGCCAGAGCTGGGAAGGCCCTTATAGCTTTTTGTCCCGCCCTCATTTTATGGAGGAAACAAGAAGTAACACAGTTCCTTCCAAATCTGGGGCAAGGAGGAGCGATAGGCCCTAAACCCAAAAAGGACAGCCAAGCTGGAGATAAAGAGTGAGGGTAGGTTTCCTGGTGGAGGGACCACATGTCATGACCCTGTTCCTCTCCCCGATCCTGGCAGGCTGAATGAGAACATGTCCGTGTGTGTGGCGGACTTTGGCCTCTCCAAGAAGATCTACAATGGAGATTACTACCGCCAGGGACGTATTGCCAAGATGCCAGTCAAGTGGATTGCTATCGAGAGCCTGGCTGACCGCGTCTACACCAGCAAGAGCGATGTGGTATGTGCACCTCTGATAGGAATGGGTAACAACAGGAGGGTGTGGCCTGATCATCTCACTAAACCTGGGCTCACAGGGACCTGTCCACCTGGGCTACGCATTTCTGGGCTATGGGAGGTGACTATGAACAGTCTTGTGGACACGCTAGGGATGTGGACAGGTCCATATGTGCATGGTGGCAGGTTCTACATAGGACATATAGACAGTTAAAGTCAGAAGAGGTGGTGGTAAGTATGTATACATGGGTATAGGCAGGCTGTGGAGGGTGACACATGAGACCATGTGTCCATTAAGTGTGTAAATGTGTGCATGGGTGAGCATGTCTGTGTGCATAAAAGTTACCTCTATGAGGGTGTACCTGTGCCAAAATGGTTCTGGGAATAGCTGTGATACACCCACAAAAATAGCTATGTGCACATGTGTACATAAATGTGTGCTCAGGGGTGTCTTTGTGCAGGAGGAACACTCTAATTATCTTTCCTCTGCCCTCCACAGTGGTCCTTCGGGGTGACAATGTGGGAAATTGCCACTCGGGGCCAAACCCCATATCCAGGAGTGGAGAACAGTGAGATTTATGACTACCTGCGTCAAGGAAACCGCCTGAAGCAGCCTGTGGACTGTCTGGATGGACTGTGAGGACCCTTAGGACCGCCCCCCCATCCTTACTTAATCCCAGATTTCATTCCAAAACATACTCAGGACCCTATAAAATCTGTACAGAATCCCTCAGACTGCTGAGGAGGCTACCTGCCCTCCTCACTCCTGCTGCACAAGAGTGTGAATTAGCAAAGGTGCCCTTTCCTCTTTGCCTTGTGCATGGCATACAGGCTGGATCAGCCTCTTCAGCCAGTTATCCATGAGCAGTGAATAACTACACAACCTTTCCTGAGGGCTCTGCCTCTGAGACTCCCCCACTCTCAACAAATTCTAATCCATCCCAGACTCATGAGCACCACACTTTCACCAGATGCTCTTCAACCAGGATCCTCTGCAAAATCCTTCAAATTGTTATATTGAGTTTTCCCAAACCCTCAAGTCTCCTCTGAGATGCTCTCAGGCTTCTTTAGGACAGTGCTTATCAAACTTTGTCACCAGAAAAGCAGAACATTTATCCAGCATGATGTTGCTGGGCCAGGAGAGGATAGCCTGGGGATGTAGACTCCCCAGGTCCTCCTTGGGTGTCCAGGAGCCAAGGGGAGCAAGAAAAATAGCTAGTGTTTCTATAGAACTTAATAGAAGGCACTGTTTTAGGCACTTTGCATATACTAACTCATTTGGTCCTTAAAATGATCACATGAAGTATTATTATTCCTATTTGCAGGAGAAGAAACTGGGGCCCAGAGATGGTAAATCACTTGCCAAAGGTTGCATAGCTGGTGTATTAGTTACCCATACCCCCAAATCCAGAAGCTTAAAATAAGAAGCATTTATTACCTTTAGTTTCTGAAGGTCAAAATCTGAGAGTAGCTTGACAGAGTTATTCTGATTTAGGATTTTTAATGAGGTTACAGCCAAGATTCAGGGTGATTTGAGTCAGGGTTTCTAATGAGGTTGCTGTCAAGAGGAGGTTGCAGCCATCTGATAATTGGGACTAGAAGTTTGTTTTTGAGGTAGCTCAATCAAGTGGTTATGGCAGGAGGCCTCAGTTCTTTTCTATGCAGACTCTGCCATAGTGCTGCTTGAGCTTCCTCACAACATGGTGGCTGGCCTCCCCCAGATGAGCACCCTATGGGAAAGAGCAAGGAGGAAACCACAATGCCTTTTACAGGCTAGTCTCAGAAGTCACACACAACATCACAGCTGTAAGTTAGAATCAAGTCAAGAAGTCCAGTCCACACTAAAGGTTCGGGGTGCGGGGCGGGGGAGGGGGAGCGGCATGGGGAGATTAGGTTCTATCTTTTGGGGGAAAAATGTCAAGGAATTTGAACACATATTTTAAACCAACATAACTTGCAAGTTTTTGATGCCAGTCTGTTTTGGGGAGCCACATTGGAAAGCTATGCTATAGCAAACTATCACTAGAATACCATCACATATGTAGAGAGGTTTTCCAATATCCTTTCCAGCTCCCAAGTGTCCCAGAAATCCTTCAGAAACTCTTGAGAATTCTTCAGTCCCCAGAGATGCCCCCAACTGTGATAGTTCCCTCCAGTCCCATGAAATGTCCTTGGTCCCCTGAGTGTCCTCAATTTCCCCCAAACTCTCAGAGTGTTCCCCTTCTAAATCCCTGCTCAGTCTCCCACCCCTCACTCTTCTGTCCTAGGTATGCCCTGATGTCCCAGTGCTGGGAGCTAAACCCCCAGGACCGGCCAAGTTTTTCACAGCTACGGGAAGATCTGGAGAACACACTGAAGACCCTGCCACCTGCTCAGGAGCCTGATGAAATCCTCTATGTCAACATGGACGAGGGTGGGAGTCATGCCGAACCACTTGGAGCTGCTGGAGGAGCTGACCCTCCAACCCAGCCTGACCCTAAGGATTCCTGCAGCTGCCTCACCGCGGCCGAGGTCCATCCTGCTGGGCGCTATGTCCTCTGCCCTTCTTCAGCCCCTGGCCCCACCCTACCTGCTGACAGGGGCTCCCCAGCACCACCAGGGCAGGAGGATGGAGCCTGAGACAACCCTCTGCCTGGGACTTCCTCTCAGGACCCAAGCTAGGCACTGCCACCTACGTTCCCATTCCAGACCTTACTCCCAACTGCAGCTCTCTCTTCCTACCAATTCCACTTCCATCTCACACAATCCTCTCCCTTTCCACATCTTAGTGTCCCCATGTGTGGAGGAGTTTTTAGGGAAGGTTTGGACTGCAATCCCTAAGGGTCCTCCTAAATCTAACATTCCAAGATTTTGGATTCTAAGGTTTAAAGAGCCTAGGTTCTAGGTTTCAAAGATGTTATGAGTCTTAGGTTCTAAGGATATGAAATTCCAAATTATTTAATTTTAAAGTGCCAGGTTCTAGACATGAAAGCTCTAAGGTCTATATTTGAAAGTTCTGAGATTCTACGGTACTAGGTTTTCCTGCTTTTAAGCGTCTTGATAAAACCTGTAAGTTTTGGGGTTCTAAAGTTCTATTATTCCAGGCATAGGAACTAAAACTCAATGATGCTAGATTTCATTTTCCTTGGGATATAAAACTCCAGTTTCTGTAATTCTAGATATGGAGATTTTAAGGCCTAATGTTCTAAAATTTGATGTTCTAAGCCTCTTAGAGTATAAATCCCCTGGCTGTCTCTAGACTCTAGAGCATAAGGCTTCAAGATTTTATCCTTTCAAGTTGTAAGATTCTAATGATGGTCAATTAGAGTTTCTAAGGCTTTATGATCCTTGAAGCTCTTGTTTATGAGATTCTGGATCCTAAAGATCTAAGATTTTTTATTCTGCAATTCAAAAGTTCTAAGAATCTACAGATGTAGGTTCTAAAGTCTAATGTTCTCAGATGTGATGTTCTAAGGTTTAGTCTAAGAACCTAGATTCTCTGTGTCTAAGATTCAAGATCAGATGTTTCAAGGTCCTAGATTATTAAAATCTAAGATTATAATGTTCAGTTCTGTATTCCAAGGCAGTCTAGATTCTATTTGTCCAAGATTCTGAGTCCTCAGCATCAAAGGTATAAGACTCTACAGTTAGTTGTAATTAACTAAATATCAAAGTTCTAATAATTTCTAATGTTGGACACCTTTAGGCTCTGTTTGCATTCTGGCTTTCTAGGATTTTAGTTAAGGGTCCAAGAATCCATGATTCTAAATCTTAAGATTCTAGACATTGCAGTTCTAAAATTCAAATGTAAGATTTTTAATGGTCTACAAGTCTTGAACTCCAAAGTCCCGAGGTTCTAACTTTATAGTATTCTTCTGTGTGACCCTCCCTAGCCACCTCTGCTTCCTCCTCTCCTCATGTGGGGGTTTACCCACCTCAAGCCTGTACAATGCATTAGGGATGCCTCTTTCCCCAGGGGACAATCTTCCTCCTTTTGGGCCATGCTGCCCCCCTGAGCCAGTCCCTCATATCCCCCTGTACAGAATATGGACTCTGACACCTCCAAAGGGGCTTATATCACATAAAATTTTGTAACCACACTTCTATCTCTTGTCTCTCTCCACAGTCATGTGGTCTCCCTGGAACTCAGGTTCCCCATCATAAAAAGAAGGGTTTGATGGGATCCAGGAGTTCTCTCCTTTTAAAGAAGATAGAAATGAACATACACATAGACAAAAAGTCACACAAAGAAAAGCAGACACTCCAAAAACCCCTACGGAGGAATAGGCACATAAATACAGGGTCACACAGAGACACCCATTAATGGGCATACACCTGGCCACAAATACAGAGATACTGAAATTCAGACACAAAGTAACAGACAAAATTATAGATGCAGACAAACATAACGCACTGGCAGATACCAACATTAAGAAGAAACTAATAAAGTTAAACAGAGACATATCGAGTACAACAGGTACTCACAGACCCAAACATTCAGATTCACACAGCAACACAGGCACAGAATATCGCCAACCATCTCCAGCCCGCAAAGAAACTCCTGCCAAGACAAGCCCACACTGTGTTTTGCATGCAGGGCAGACAAGTTCCTGGGTGTGTCCCACCGCAAAGGGAAGAGCCCTTGGCAGCGCCCGGACGCCCCCTGGTGGCAGCTCCGGGACACTGACAACAGTTCAATCGGGGCCACAAACTTTTTTAGGATAAATGTGTGGGAAGCTGGGAAAGAGGAAGTCAGACGTTGGCTAGGGGCGGGCTGTCTGGATTGGAACCTCCGGGCCCACGTGAGTGTCTGCCCCGCCTCTGAGTGGGTGCTGCGTGTGTAGGTTGCGGTAGTGTAAGCTTGTGTTCTAAGACCCCGTGTCTTTATCATTTGGCGCCTCCTCTCCCCGCGGACCTTAGTGGACATATATCTACACTGCAGTTTGGTGTATTGTCCCATGAACTGATGCATGTGATCTAATCTCATGGTGATGTGTTTACCTGTGTTGTGTGTGCCTTTGCCCACACGGACGTTGTGTGTGGCTTTTGTGGGTTGAAGGTGAGGCTCAATGGGCAGCCAGCGTTTACATGTGTATCTCAATTGTGTATATATATATATATATATATATATATATATATATATCAATAAAAAATTTATATATATATAAATTTAAAAATTTATATATATATATAAATTTATTTATTTATTTATTTATTTATTTATTTTTATTGATTTTTTTACAGAGAGAGGAAGGGAGAGGGATAGAGAGCCAGGAACATGGATGAGAGAGAAACATCCATCAGCTGCCTTCTGCACACCTCCCGCTGGGGATGTGCCCAAAACCAAGGTAGGCGCCCCTGACCGGAACCCAACCTAAGACCCTTCAGTCCGCAGGCTGCGTTCTGTCCACTGAGCCAAACTGGTCTTTGCTCAGTTGTTACCTTACACAAGTGTTGTGTCCGCTCAGGTCCAGGCGACAGGTGGTGGAGGGTTAGATACTGTGAAACGGTATTTAGCTCAAATACACACTTCTATTTAGCTCAAAACACACAGGCTTAGCTACCACTGATCTGTGTGTCTGAGCTTGTCAGTACAGATGCTAAACAGCCAGATATACACTGAACAGCAATTTAAAGGATTCGGGGTACAGACCCGAAAACTTCAGGAGGGCTTCCCCGCAGGGAAGGCTCTCTGGCCACAGGCCGAGCCCCCATTCATTCCACATCGGACACAGCCACCGAGGAAGACGGCGGCGAAGCCATAATCGTGGAAGGAGGCGCCCTGAGATCTACTTTCCAGGGGAGAGGGTGCGGTTTTCTTTACTTTTCTCACGCTGTTAGT